>JAVCKT010014605.1:0-21191 GCA_032273925.1 Rhynchotus rufescens
TTCTTTCTTTCTTTCTTTCTTTCTTTCTTTCTTTCTTTCTTTCTTTCTTTCTTTCTTTCTTTCTTTTTCTTTTTTTTCCCCTTTCTCATATTGGTTGTTCTGATTAATTTAGATAATTGCGGTTCAGTCAGAATGCATGCTTAGATTCTGAGGCTTATACATCACATAAAATATCAAGGGAAGATCTGATACTACAGCTAAAGCTTTGTTGGCTGCTGTCCAGTCCACTTTGAACTCTGTGATTTGATGAGGAAAAATGAGATTTTGGTATTAAATTCTACAGAAGAGAAAGCAATAATGAGAAATCTATGGACAAAGCATTTTAAAATAGACAGCAATTAAAAAAAAAAAAAAATCAGGACCAGTCCCTAGATAATCTTCTCTTCACATTCTTGTCATATTGAAAAGCTGAAAAAAATGTTAGATTCAGACATTTTATAAAACTTTTTCTTTGTGAAAGTCTGTAACTCTGCAGTCATTTTATTTGAAACATTGAAATTTTTGGATTTGGAAAATATTTTAGTGTTACTACATGATCCAGGAATACACATATTTATTGTATTTATTAGACACTAAACTCTAAGAATAAGCACTCTAATGCTGAGCTGCTAAAACTGCAAGGGCAGACAGACACAAAACTCAGGTGAGAGTCTTTTAGAGGGATTCCAGTCACACTTCACACAAACCTAGTTGCTTTAGGTGTTTAGGTAACTGTATTTTCAGCCTTAAATCTTTTGGCTTAAACATTGTCTCACAGGTTTTGCATTTCTAAAGAAAACAATGAGTGAAATGGGAACCCAGTGAGATTGAGTAAGATGACGAGCTGGAAATGGATGGACAGGTGGGAGCTCCTTGATCCTTTCCCAGGGAATATCACCATTACTGCTCCTTGGACCAAGCATGCTCTCTTGTTGGCCCTTGTCATCTTGCAGGCAAAGTAACAACTATTTTAACAGCCCTCAGGCCTCCAGAAATTAGCATCTAAAAAGCAGAAGAGTTATTAATTTGATTATATAGGACTGAAAAGACCAGAAGCCCCAAGCCAATATTTCTTATTGTATTGTATAATCAGTAACTTCTCTTGCATAGTGGAACAGGGCAACATGCAGCAAGATCTCATCTCAGTTTACACCCTCTAAACCTGATATGGCAAAATACGTACATCTTTATCTCCCCATAAAACCCATTTTTCTTCATTATCAAATAAGATGACTTAAAGGATAAATAATTTCACATCAGGAGATATTACAAAACAAGCTAGTGTAGCTTAACAGAGCTAAGTCTGAGAAGCTGACTGTAGAAAATAGGAAGTTTTTGCAGGTACTAGAAGTTCCTTAATCTAGGGAGAAGGACACAACCACTGGCCACTGGTTCTCATTATGCCCTTTTAAAGTCAGAAATTGAAGCCAGACTTAAATTCAGATGAGATATTAGACACACATTTAACAGAGGAACTTGTAACTTTTCTTTTTAAGTTCAGATCAAGACAGGATGCCCTTCTGGAAGACACAATTTAGACAAAAATAAGATAATGGCTGGACACAGGACACATTAAGAGAAATTTAATGCCCAGAAATGATGGCCTAAAAGTCCCTTTTGGCCTTCTTGGTCTAATTGTAATACCAAAAACATCATATAAACTTTGAATATTCAACACCAGCCATTTTGAGAGAAGGTAATCTCGTTTCCACAGCAACTGGCAGGAAAGCCAATAGTGGCTCATAACTTTTTTCTCAGATCCTCTATGTCTGTCTTTTGAATCCTGTAAGTGTGGCCCTACATTAGCTCTATTAATTTTAGAAGCTATTTAATTAAAAAAAGTATCTAAATCAAATATGTAAAAAAACACTCCTGTTTGCATGAAATACATGATGACCTATGCATTTTCACTTATTACTTAGGATAATTAGTTTCTCTTTTATGATTCATAAATTACAGCAGATGCAGAAAAAAATATAAAAAGCTTTTTAGGGTAATTATGTCTTCAGCTGGAAATTTTGACATTTGTGATCTCTCCCTTTGATTACTACTATTAATATCTCCTTAGTAGATATGATTTGCCTGCTGTTCAGAGCTAACTAATTGATAGAAAAAGCTACTTGAAGTCGCAAGAGTTTTCTTTATTTCAGTTTAATTGACAAGGTTGCACTGAACAGAATCATTAGTTTTCTAGTTAACAGAACACTCAGCTGTAAAACTATAGCTATGACTAGCAAAAAGCCAAGATTTTAGAATTTTAGCTCTTAGATGTTTATTTGTAGTGTGTATGCATTTGCATTAAAGTAGCTCCTATAACTTCAGTGCACTTCAGAATCCTACTGCTTTAGCACTGGATGGGGCACAAGGTAACACTACAGAAGGTTGTTCTAAAGGCACAGAGTTGGCAAACTAAATAATAAAACAGAATAAAAATTCATGATTAAGTTATCCATATTTATATACAGGGAACTGTTAGAGGGAAATTCAGATCATGCAGTTGTATGTTAATAACTGCAGTATTATGCAGTATTGTGAACCTAGCAGGCAAAGCTCCATATAACATCTACTGAGATAAGTGATTGCACTGTGCTCTAAAAGTGATATACTCTATTAACCATACAGAAAGTCTAGGATGTTTAGGGTCCTTAAGCAATCCAAAACTATATGTCATAATTCTCAGAGATATTAAGGGACTTGGCCAGTATGATCCAGTGAGTCTTTGGCTGAAGTGGGAAATATCATTTTGTTCCAAATAGCCTGAGATACATTGTTGTCAAATTCTTCCTTCATAAGAGTATCCTAAATTTCTCTCCTATCCTCCACAGGAACATATTTAGTACATTAACCACTTCTCTCCATGTAAATAGTATGTAAAACATTGTCTCCCTCAGGAAGCTGTTTAGACATTGGGTCACTTCATTGAGAAGAATCATTGGAGGATATCATCCTTAAGAGGATCACATTATTAAAAAAATACTAACTCTTAATATGACTGAACACAGTTTTTCTTGTTTGGAGGAAAAAATAAAACTCTTACATATCTTTTTTCACACATAGACTAAAATACACTTTTTAAGGCATTCAAGTATTGAGTCTAGCAGATGAGTGCTGCTTCTTCCATCGTTATATGCAGCTTGCTATCACATGAAATACTCTACACTTTGTGCTTTTCAAATATACCCCTTGATAAGAGTGTTTCCCAACTGTCTTGCACAACCTGTCTTTCTCCTCTCACCTTCCTAATGAAAGAGGCTCAAAGAAGACAACTTTTCTGTGAATGCTTGAAATCTGAGCTTTCATCCTACCCTTTCTTGCAGGCGAGCAAGAACAAACTTACATTTCCTATTATTCAACCTTGAGGGAAGAAAATCATCAGATCATATCTTATTCAAGCATAGAAGCCTAGATATCCATAAATACGCTATCATGCACAGACATGGAGCATATAAATGATATATTGCTAGCTGAACTGTTGTAGGTTGTGAATTGGTGTGATGAGACATACCTTTTTGCTGGTGCTTCACTTTATTACTGCTTTACAGTTGAAACCTAACTTCTTAACACAGTTGTGCACCATGGATTTATTTACCTACACATACAAGAAAACTACAGATTGCAAATCTGGCCTCATCATTGTGCATTCTTTTTATATAGCAGAACATAACTCATATCATCTATCTATTGACAAGAATGGTAGGCTTATCATAACAACCCATCTTCTTCACTCTCTCCTCTACTCTGCTCTCAGAGCTGGCAAAACAAGAAAAAGAGTTATGAAAGATATTTCAGGAAAAAAAAAAATCATTAGGGTACACTTTTTAGAACTGGTAGGGGAGATAACTGCAATCAGCATCAGAACAAAGATAAACCCCTACTATCAGACTAACCAGATTCTACTCCAGCTCAACCATGAGACAAGGCTAAATGCTCTTAGATTTTTGGTGAAATACCTTTTTCCTGAGGATGACAATCTCACTGGAGCCATATCCCATGTGTAGAAAAATAATTACCATCATCGTCACCTAAGCTGTGTCAGAGTTGACTAGTATCCTGACTTCTACTTCAGATCAGATTTATAAACAATGGCCTAAAAGATTGTAAAGAAGAAAATGAAGCCTGATAGTCTATAGAAGTTATTTACTGTACTACACTAGTCTCTTTTCCAGAAAGTTTTGATTGAACGCAGAATGACAGATCTGCTTCACCTGTACAGCATAGAGTTCAATTCTTTAAACAACTGTCTTTTAACAACACCGACAGGGAAATTTCTGCCTTTATTTGTAATTGCTGCCTTGGTGCTGCTTAGCAATGTTTTTGCTTTGGCACGAGAGCAATCATTCTCATTAGATGTCAGAACTAGACACCACAGTGCTTTTGTTTGGCGTGCATTATGCAGAACGATGATTACGAGTCTGAGAGATGGAGGGAGCTCCCAGATTGGAGGAATGCCCCCTTTGGAAATTAAGCAACTGACAGATGTTAGAACACATTAAACATGTGCAGGAGCTCAGGCCCTTCTTGCAAAGTTCATTGCCATATGTAAAAATCTGCTAATTCTCCAAGGAACTGAAGGCATATTTACTCCTGCTGCAGTAAAGGTTACTCATCCTTACCTCATGTGAAAATGCTGGACTGAAAATGAACGTGCAAGTGATGGCCTCCTAGGAACACTGGCCGATTAATGTCAACAGCAGAAACTTTCAAATGTCCTTCAAATCTTATCTATGGGGAGATGTCAGAAATGTTTTACAGTTTCGCATCGGCTGAATCTGCATAGTGGGCAGTGCCCTGTTTTTCATCATCTCAGGACTTCTGCCTTTGTCCCTTGCAACACAAGTAATTGTTGAATTTGAAATACTATTGACAATAGTGAATGACAAGAGCAAGATTCATGCATAGTTTAAAGCCATGCAGGACGTTGTCTAATTTGGTCTAATGAGTGAACATACAGGAAAAAAAGATGGACTATGAGTCTAGAAAGATGACAGACTAGTTAGACAAGAAAACCAGAAAGCTGCAATAGTGACTTCCTCCAAGTTTGGGTATAAAGTAAGAATAAGAAAGAAGGAAAATACTTGGACTACCCATCTGGGGAAATAAGAATGTCTAGAAAAAGACATAGGAACAAAAAAAAAGGAGGACTAAAGAATAGAATTAGATATCTAGGATATCTAAGGAGATCTATCTAGCTATCTAAGTAGATATCTAAGAAAAAAAAAGGACTTAACAAGAACTTTAACAAAGGCTAAGAAGAGACAGAGACTGAGGAATGGCAAGAGTTAACACTGATTAGAGAATACATCCTGCGATGTTTGACCTTAATTATTTTTCTCCCAATAACAAATACCTCTGCACTCTGTAGCAAAGTATTTATCTTATTCTTTCTATCACAGACATTCACAAGGTGGTAACAGAAGCCAGAAAGATGCAACCTACCATATGTCCACCAAAATTACTGCCCATAAATTTGCCATTTCTTCACATCCAGGACTGTTTTTTAGAATCATTTTGGTTTTGCCCACACAGTAGGGCAAGCACATTTTATTGGTTTTGGTTTCATCTGTGAACATAGAGGTCATTGTTAAATATAGAGCAATAGAATTAAAACTGAATCTTGATAGAAGACCTGCATGAGAAAGCTCCCCCTAGATTAAGAAAGCATTCTAACACATTCATCACACTTATTATGTGAAGTCTTGCTTATTAACTTCTTCCTAAGTGTTATGTCTGTTGTTATGATCCTACTTTCCTCACTTTGTTTGTTTGTTTTTTTGTTTGTTTGTTTGTTTAACATTAGCCTAGCAGTTAAACAAACTCTGTTTCAAGGAAGTTAGTATAGGAAATATTTAAGATTCTGCTCTGTCTTTCCCCCTTAGAATAGCAATTGCTGAAAATACTCTTTTTTACATAGACGCTTCTGTAATGTCCTTACTTTAAGAGGTCCAATACTAGATGCTAAAGACACAGGATAAAATGATTTATTTGTGTTTGAATTAGTTTCTTATGCAGATCTTTTTTATTACATGAGAGACAGAAAAGGAAACCCATACAATTTTTCCTTCTGGAGTGATATTAGGCTGCACAGTTTATTCCTCCAAGGGCAAGGACTTTTTTATTTTTTAAACTACATGACTTGTTCAATCTCATTGACATATAGGAGAAGCTTTCTCCTTCCTCAGATAAAATGACCCTGTCACCCTTAAATACTTCCTCACCAGTTCTTGCATTGCCTCCATCAGAACAAGAAGCAGAAGTTCCTACTCACAGAGAGCAACCCCACTGCATGACTTATGGAGCCTCTTCTTCCACAGGATGCACCAGTCTTTGTATGAGCAAATGCTAACAATATAAATACCCAACAGAGACAAATGCATGAGCCCAGGCCTGGCAGTGATAACTTGGAGGACCAGGTGGCAGATGGTGAAGGATTTAGCACAGTTGAGTCCTATCAGATTTCCTTAGGGGAAATAGAGCCTTAGATAACAAAGCCTTGTCTGAGGGGGTAGGAAAGAACAAGTGTTTCCCTGTAGAAAGCCAGGTTATTCACAGGACCTCATCCAGACGATTCCGACCCAGTTTAAATATATCTGCTCTACATCTAGTACTCAGTTCCGAGGATGGTACTACAGAGCATTTGGTAAAACACCTTTGTCAACTGAGGGAAAAGAATCATGAGTTCTTTTGTAACCATGTGGAAGAAAAACAAAGAGAAAACAATGATCTCTCAGCTAGGTTGCTTTTTGACAATGACCAAAAATACCCACTGAAGAATTTATTTTCAGCGTAAAAGTGGTCTGTCATGGTATATATTGACTTCTGCTTCTTAGAAATTTGTCGATATGGATACAACATAAGACATCTCTTCTATTCTTACGAGATCTTTCAATGTAAACTGTAGAAAATATTTCACTACAGAGCCTTGCAAGCTCTGTGTACCCCCTACAGACTCTCCATAGTTAAAAAACAAACACAATAAATTATCTAGCATGGAATTGCCTAGTCCCTAATTCTCACTAGAATTCACACTAGGTACATTAACGTGATTTAACAATTTTCTTTTTCCATCAGATAGAATAGAAGTAGTTTAATCTTATTGTCTTTAATAATTTCATGCTGCCATTCACAACAGAAATTTAAATAAACTTAAAAGAGATATACTTCTCTATTATAACTGGGAAGCTGTAATAAAGAGTAAGTTTCTGTTAAAGTTGTTCTTTGCATAGCTTTTCAGATCACTCTTTTTGATGGAGTGGTAAACACCTAAACAGATAAATAAGTTTTAAATATTTAGACAGCAGAACTGTGGGATTAGATCTTTATAAGAGAAACTAGGACATAAAAATACACTGAAATTTTATAATATCCTGAAATTTTACATTTCAGGATAGTTCAGCTATTCCATTAAAAAGCTATTCTTCTGCTTGATTTTTTTTTTCCAAAAATAGGATTATCTTTGCCTGAAAAGAGAACACAAATGACATTTGCAAATGACACAAGTTAAGAAGTACTGTCAACATGGTGGAGGGCTGGAATAATATAGAGAAGAACTATATGACCTTGAAAATGAGATTACTATTTAAAAAGTAATGGCCATGTCCTTAGGGAACAGTAACAAGAACTTCTGCTACAGACGATGGGTTTCCTGGCTGCGAGTGACAGTGAATGGGAAAGAGGTAGGTGTATTAGTCAATCATGAGATGACTGTGAGCTATCAATGTGACGCAGACATGAAAAAGACAATTGTAATTCTAAAATACATCAGGCGAAGTATTTTCCATAGAGACAGGAATAATTAATGTCACTGTACAAAGCACTGGTAAGACTTCATTTGCTATACTACATGTAATCCTGGCCTCTGATACTGAAGAACGATGAACTGAAATAAGTACAAGGCAGAAAAAAAAAGTATTAAAACAATGAGGGTAACTATCAGCTAATTTCTTTGAGAAATTAGTAGAGTTTGTTTAGCCTTGCAAAAGGCTAAACTCCCAAATGGGGAGGCAGTGATGAATGAATTAAAAAAATAGCCTAAATTGACATGAATAAGCAAAACTAGAAAGGAAAAAAGGTTTCTAAACAATTCCTTCCCCCCAAAAAAAGCCATAATTAAATTTGGTGCCAATTTTCCTAATAGAAGACCAGGTCATGACATTTCTGTATGGAAATACTAGTCATGGTGCTTTTGTTACATTTATTTCTTTAAATACCTCTATAAAAATGCTTCTATGCAGAAACCACAATTATGTTTTATCAGAAAGAAGCAGCAAATAACTAGGAAATTCCAAGCCTGAAACTTGCTATAACAATTGTAAATCTTGGTTTTCATCTAACGGCCACTAATTCTTTGTTGTCCAGACAAGCCTCCAAGCAAGTGAGCTTAGCTCTCTCTTGCTAGAAGAGTGTGCACTCTAGTTTAGCTTCCAACCTTAAGACGTAAAGCAGCAATAACATGAAAACACAAGCTAACCAGAAGCAGTGACATGGTTCCCTACGGTGTGGGCCATCTCCTCCCTTGTGTTGGCATTCATGGGTATCTGCTTCTGATATGGATCAACTAGCAGAAAAATGTTCTTTTCTGTTTGTTTTGATTGTGTTTCTATTCCGAATTGATTTTCAGCTCCTTTATCTCTCCATACGAGCCCATTCTAGGATCAGCTGAAGTCCAGTGCTGAATATGCAAGGGTTGGAAGGACAAGACTAAAACAATACTCTTATACCAATTTGAACCATGTTGAAAAACACCCAAATGATAACATAGTACTAAACCAATTTCTTTCCCACTCCTATCTCTTCCACAAATTGCTGAAAATTCTTTTTAAAGAAGGACATTGAATATCTGAAAAAGTAACAGGAAAAGTCAAAAAGGAAAGGAAAATAAAGGAAAAGCATACAACCAGCCAACCCACTGCTGAACATGTGTCAGCCAGTATATGGGTGCCTTCCCTGAAGCATTTCCACTCTGCTTGTCTCCAGAAGAACAAGGAAAGATAAGGATGAAATGGAGAACCAATTTCCTAGCTGCATACCTATCATCAGCTGATAAAGAGCCATGGCTCTTTCCTGACTTGCGTATGAACACAATGAGCACTTCTGATTGGGAATAAAGTCCTACATAGGTTTTCGATTTTTTTTCCCCCCTTAGCTTTCATTGCTGGAGCATCATTCCCAGAGGGCCAGAGCTCAAACTCGACAAACAAATGTTAAGTGATAGCAGAGCAGAGATAAGCCATATCAAGGCACTGCGTGGCGTTCAAGAACACGCTAAGCTGTTTGCATGCACATTGCCAAACTGCTGCAGGGTAGTAAAGACAGCAAAGACAGCAAATAAGTGTCATTGATGATGACCATGAGGAAGAATGATGAAATCTTTAAGCTCCTAACAGCTCCTTTTCCTTCCTCAAACTCTCTTGGGGCTTTCTGACTGCTTCTCTCCAGCCATGAAAGCTGAGGCCTACCACCATCTTAACAGGCACTAAAAACTGCTCTGTAAGGAGTCAAATATTTGTTTTTTGAAAGCTGGAAGAGGTCATTTGTTGATTTAGGAAATCTTTAAATCTTCAGGTTGCTCTGCGGGGTCAGAGAGCACATTACAGCAATTCTTCTGTTTCCATTCTAGAAATCACAACTGAACGCATTCGTTTCTTGATTTTCTCACCCAGTTCCGAAGATTCCTTGTCGAAGAGCTACACAGATTCTAGTTGGTTTAGGTGACCAATGTAGATCTATGATGACTACCTCTGACCAACTATAGAGATTGCAGGAAGATTATAAAGCTATTTATTGGACAAATTCAGTCTTACAAGAAGATTCCTTTGCTTATTGCATTTATTCCCAACAGAAAAAAAAAAGAAATGAGTAAATTTTTTCCCTAAGTAATATATACTGTCTGGGGAGCGAACAAAAGTATTCACAGATCTAGGTTAAAGTTGTTTAAAGGGATGAAGAAAAAGGGGAAAACAAATATGAGAAATTCACAAAATTTCATTTTGTCAGAAACATTTTGTCTACTTGCTGCAGACAGTTTCTTTTGTCTTATCAAATTATCTTGATTTTATAAAAGGTGAAAATCTGTAGGTATTATTGTCTTTCAGGTCAAACAAGGTGTTTTAGACTGACACAAAGTTTTTTTTTCCCCCTTTTATTTTTATTTTAGGCACCAATCCCTAGAAGGCATACATGTCCAGCATACACCCCTGGAAGAGGAAAAGACTGCTTTCTTTTTCTCTCAGAACAAATAAGCAGAATTATTTAAGAGTAACAGTTTCACATATCTATTCCAATGTACTTCCATTTTATCATAAAACCTTATGCCAGAGTTAACTAATGTCAGTTTTTCTTTTCCTCACAGTTGAAGCTATGCTGCCTTGGCTTATTAGTGTCAGCAGATGTTATAAAGCACAAGAAGGCAGGCAAGGCCAGTGCCATAACCTTGACACCCAAACAGATGGACACGAGGCAAGGCAGCCAAGAGAGCAAGCCATGGGCATTTAGCGCAAGCATTCCCAGCTGTGGGAGCAAAAATCCTCAATCCCAAATTTATGGTATATTGTGGTCAAAATTTCCATAATTTATATGTTTTTAAAGAAAAGAAACCACTGAATGACTTCAGTAGTTTTACAGACTGATTCTTGGCCTAGTTGCATCACCTGCAATGCAGTTATTTTAATGATATTTTCCTTTAGCCAGTCTGTCTACTAAAAGTCTCTGTGAAACAAGTCAGCAGCTTTCTGCAGTCTGGCTCAAATTCAAGTGCATAGGTGACCTAGTTGCATAAACCTAGTGTACAGCTTGAAAAGGGTACAGAAGTGATACTTGTGTGATACATCATACAACCCAACCAAGTGAGGAGGCAGCAAAAGGCAGATAACTTTCAGGTCATTTTTAATGGCAATCAGAAAAGAATATGTTTTGATATATAACATTTGCAGAAAATTTCTGACAATTACCTTGGCATCTCTAAGGTCTTTGAAAGGACAGCAAGCAGATATATGTACAATCTTTCAAATTAACAATAGCCTTCTCTCAGTTGGCTTTCTTGGCCTAACTTTTATCAACTTCAGAAAAGCCCAAACTGTGACTTAGCCTTGCATTGCATGAACTTTCTGGTCTTCTATCAAATCAGTTCATCCTGAATTTCATTATTTTCTTTTCTTAGCTCTCATAATCTCTTTTCCTATTTCAGCTTTTTCTATTATTGTCTTACAGTGAGTAAAGTATTGAGAAGGAAATATTCAACCTTTCCAAGAAATCATTTCTGCACATAAATGTATTTGAGGAAATATTTTATTTTGAGTTTTGCCTTGTGTTTCAGATTTGAAGCCAGTGGTCTATGCGATTTCTACATATTCTAACACTCATTAGCTAGCATCACTTGACAAATTTGCAGAAGGTAAGGCCAGATTGTTTTTTCCTTTTTGTGTTATAATTAATTTCATTCACAATTTAAATAAACTGTCTAGTAAAAAATTTACAGCTAAAGAGAATAAGAACCTAGGAAAGTAACTGAAAGTAGTAGATATACCAGTACATTGAAATTACAAGTGAATCATTGCAGTGAAACAGGTTAATCATAATAATACCTAAATTGATGATTATAGAGGAAATTAAGCTAGAATTTCTGTTGTTACAGTGAGGAATCTATCAAAGAATTCCTGCCTCAAAAGAGGTGATCTCCAACTGTGGCTCACAACATCTCTGTTTACATGCTGTGAACAGAGTTTGGGTTACCTGCAATTCTCAGTCAGGGCTGGGTTGTCCATCTTCACTGTGGGTCAGGCAGCAGAATAGATTGTCTGCATGTTTTATCAAATAGATTTCAACAGTTCACTGGCAAATCAACCATTTTATTAACTTCTCTTGTTATGTTGTTTCTGTTGCTTTATTTGAGGTTATTTTGAGTCTCTTTCTACTTTGAGAAACAGAATGTTTTATAATCCTTACATTAGCACTGCTTCTACCATAAATGTGTGCTCTGAAAGATGAAGTAGACGAGTCTGAGCTCCCTTTGATCCTCAGGGGCTCCAGAAGTCAAAGTTTTCTCCAGAAACCACCCTAGAGACCAGACCCACTGAGCAACACTCCCTTGTACACAGGGAGATCTGTCAGGTATCTGATTTTAAATAGGGAAACCTGTCAGTTATCTGATTTTAAATCTAACCTTTATTTGGCGTATTAAGTTTTATCTTTGAGTTTCCAGGTCAAAACACAAAGTTTAATGTCATAAAGAATCTGTTGCACCCCTTTGCAGTTATTAGTTCCTAGTAAGACCTATTTCCCACAGACCGATGTTGATTGGTATTACTCATATTTCTTACCTTATAATTCTTTATTAATTGAGTCATGCATGAGCCACTTTATTATTTAACTTATGAAGACTATTAAGCTATTACTTAGTCCTAAAATCATCTAATCCTCTTTTGTGTCATTTTTCAGTATTGATCTAACATTAGTATTCTACGTATTTTCTGGTGCTTCCTTACAGACCAAAGATTATTAATGCTAACTCCTTGGCTGGGTGTTCTAAAAAATCTTATGTTTGCGCTACTTCAGATTGCTTTTTAACACAATTAGCCTTAATAGTGACTGTTTTCCATATCAATAGTAACTGAGGAGAATAAGTATATTCAAATGTATTTTCAAATACATCAAACATAAAGCAGAAATATTAGTCAATTCGTTTTGTTCTGTATTGTTATTAACTTGTCTACCTCTCCCATTTGCAGTCACCCAATGTCAGAGATAATGTTTCTTATTTGTCTTAATGTAGTGTTTCTAACAGCAGTGGCACTAAAATTTCGCTCGTTTTGATCTGCTTCCAGTACTCATTGCTGTGGTCTCCAGTGCCCCTTGACTTCTCCAGCTTTGAGCTGAGGCATCACTTGCGGCAGGTATCACTGGGGTGGGATGACACTATTTCTGATTTCCTGGGACTGTGTGAACACTGGCCTGAGAATTAGCGGGCACCTGTGCTGCACATCTCAGCGTCTGACCCGGGGCCAGCAGCTACCCTGAGCTACAAAGGCCCTTGGGAAGCCCTGCTACGAGGGCGATTAAGTAATCTGGAACATCAGAGCCAGAGAGAGAATGATGAAAGGAGAAAGTTCTAACAGAAAATGTTAAACGTTTCAGATTAAAAAGCTTGGAATAGAGGATAGCAGAGCATGGGGTCTCACATTAAGAGGAAAGGATATGAAATACTTTCCTTCGTCTTTTCTCTGCCTCAATAGAAACATAAAACCAGACTGAGTCAATATCAAGATGAGGACTCAGCTTGAAGTTGACAGTTGGCTGTTTCTTTCACCTGTGTTTTTTTTACACACTTGGAGATGGATTACATGGCCCAGCTTGAGCACACAAACATTTTGTAATCACTATTTTTTTCCAGAAAGAGAGCTGATTTCACAGGAACCAGGACAGGCCAGTCAGCAAAGTACAGAGAACCGGACCCCAGGAAGAGCTAGAGATAGCTCACTGAGAAAGCTCTGACAAAAAAAACTTCCTTCAGACATCAAACAAAGAGTATTGCTACTGCATAATCTATGCAGACTGCTCCGGGTTTAATGGTTGCTCCTGGAACATAAAAATATTGTGTATTTAATCTCCTTCATCAATGCTGCTAGTAGAATGGTAGACACCTTGCTAGATCATCATATTTTCTTGGAAATCTGAGGTATTGTTTCTCTGGTAGATTTTTCATCTCAAAGTCACACAACACCAACAGTAATAAGAGTCTAGTTCTGATCAGAATCTACAATAATGACCATATTTTAAACCCCATATAAATTAAAGGGGTACTTTTGCTTTACAGGAGGAAAAAAAGAAAAAAAAGTAACCACGAGTGATGGAAAAAGTATGCAAAGTTAGGAAAAAATAGTGCATATCTTATATTAGCAGATTGCACACCTTAAGGAAGATACTAATATCCTTTGCCTTATGCCTGGACATCCTTGCCTTCTAATAGCTTCATAGGAAGGACTCCATTTTTGTCATATAAACAATCTGAAAAAGCCAAAAGTTTTCCTTTACACTAAGTGTTTGCTTCAGGTAAAAAAGAAATATGACCTGGGATGGTACACACACGCATCTTAAAGATGCTCTGAGAGATGGCACTCTTCTTCTGACACTGAAAATGGTGAAAAACACTGTGAGATTAAATCCTCTGAGCAATTCTGTAGTATCAAAAAAATCCACAAAATTTCTCAGCAGGTGTTTAACTAGCAGTGGATACATAAAAGCAAGAGAAGTCTAAAGGTAAACATTAAAAAAAAATAATAAAAAAAACGATTCAGGAAGATATGATCATGATATCCAAAAAAAATCCTGTACTTCATAGCCATGTAGTTATGAACTGGTCTTGTCATTATATTTGTTTTTGATGTTAGTGACCAGCCTCGCAGAACTTTACTGCTTTTTTCAAACATCTTAAGGCTTGTTATGCCCATGGACAGACTGACGAGGTGAGGGACAGCAATACAGGGACTAAGCCCCAGCAGCGATTGCATTTCCTGTATTCACGTCTTGAATTTCAGTAACCAAGGGCAAGGCTTCCTTGATGTGACAAAAGTAAAAGACATGTGGATGGCCAAATGTTGAGACATTTCTAAAGCTCTGAATCCCCAGGCATTGGGTTTGTGAACTTCCACAATTTTTTCTTCGAAGTTACAGAGGTAAAGGGGTAAAATATCTTTCCTAGCTAAGAAAGGCTGATGGTGTTTCCAGAAAGAGGACACTCCATGGCTTATTTGACTTTCTTTCTAGCTCAAGAAAATATATTGATGTAAAAGACCATTCAAATTGAGTAGGTTTGTAGGATTCTGAGGTAGCCAGAGGGGAACTAAAAAAATAAAAGAATGCATGTGAAATTGGAACAACCATGACAGAGATCTTGGCCTCAAATGGCAAAAAAAAAAAAAAAAAAAAAAACAAACACCAGCATCTGGCTCGATCAGCTGAAGTATGAAGGAAAATACTCTTTTGAGTAATACAAGTTATACCCAAGTTAAAGGAGATTGGGTCATAAGATGAAATATTCTCACCATGACCTGATCACATGGTTTCTTCTTGGATTTACCTTGCAGATAAAAGAAAGAGAGCTCACAATATAAATAAATTACAAAATGTTCCCAGCTGACTTTCAAATTCACAGAAAGATGTAGTCATATTTTACATGGTTACCTCTCACTTTGGAAAAGATCAGGCAAGCCTGCATATGGCTACACATTTTGTGCAGCAGTGTGTGCTAAATACAGGGTAAAACACCTTCAGAACATCCACTTTTCTTGAGAGTAAAACATAGCAAGACAAAAATGTGTTTTTCTTCCTTTAGGAGAAAAAAATATGTTTGAGCTACAGCCAAATGGTGAGGCCTGGCCTAAAGTTTTGCCAGCTGAACAGGGTTTGGAAATCTGGCCTAACAGCACCAGCAACTGACCCTATTCCACGTTTCTTTTTCTTCCTTGTTACTGATTTTGCACTTTCCTGCACCAGCGAAGTAGTGCATGACATATATCCCCTTAATATTTTTTGAAAAATGTTTTGATTTATATTCATTTAAAACATTTTTCATAAATAATCCCTTTACCTTTATATTATAACCTTAGTATCAGGTACTCAGTATTAAGAGGATAGAACATATAAAATTAAATAGACACAAATAACATTCAGTACTATATTCTGTATTATTACTACTGATGTTTCAATCACTAATGAACACTTTAGTTGCTAGTTTGACCCATAATCCAACATTCACCTCATCAGAAATAATTCAGTTTAGCCACCTTGAGATTCACCACAAACTGATGGAAAGTTACATGTATCAAATCAAATTCTAGTTCCTTTTGTAAAGTTCTGTTGCTTCTCTCGCATGTAGGTGGCTTTTCTATCACTTATATAATTCAAAAGCAATATTTAACAATTTTCTTAAAGTGAATGCCCTTTTTCACTTTTAATTTTTTTTTTTCAGAATCAAATCTTGACAAACCTATAAGTTTCCATGTGTTACTTTGAAGTATAACATGTTTTTGACACAGAGCTACAAAACTTCCTAAGCCTGTTTATAGATCATTTTATCTGAAAACCTTGAAAGTCATTTAGGTTCCCTCACCTCCAGGGCCAAAAAAAGCACTATTAAAGAGAGGTTAGAATAACTGCCAAAAAATGTCCTCATAAAGATAGATCTATAGAGTTCCTTCTTTGGAACATACAGGTCATTCATGGTCATGTACATGCTCATATACAAACACACACTTAGTAAGTACTTGGGAATGTGGGTTCCGCTCGGGATTTACTGAGGAGAATTTTTCCTTTTTGCTCTGGGCAGGTCCAATATCCCTGCTTCGAAATCAGGATAAACTTTCTCCAAATCATGCTTTATCTTTACATGTACCTTCTTAGTTTGTGTGACTATGTTCATTTTTACTGGAGTGAGGACTGGATATTATAACATCACGTCTATGGGAACATTGCTGAGAAATGTGCTGGTGTTGAGCTCCACTTCTGCGGAAAACCATGGCGTATTTTACATTCAGCATATCTGCTCTTCCCTGTCAGAAAACATACAGACCTACCGGAATAAGGAGTGCAGAGAAGCTCTCTGTGTGCCACCACTTGGCTTTCTTACCTCACAGAAGAAACGATATCAAACTAAGAATGCTAAAGATTTTTTACCTTGTAACAGATGGAAAATTTAATTCCTTTAAACACCACTTCTGTTCACCGCTAAACTACAAGCTAGGCCTGTTCCCTGAAGATATTTGTTCATCCCTCCACTGCAGGAGGATTAAGCTATTTCTCAGTGCAGTGAGCCGATTCATTTTGTTCAGCCAGGGCAGCTCCTTTCTGGGCAGGGAGTATTATGGATTTACAGTTTTTATTACCCAAGGCTAAAACTGTTAATGAGGTTTATATTGGTGAGGTTGAGGGGAGGCACTCCTGCTTGTATAGCTGGGTTGGAACAACCCTTCTGCAGAAGATGCTGGGCATGATTACAGACCTACACACATACACACACTGTATATGAAAACTAACTGCATTGTGCTCATTATCAGTATTTCCATCCTTCTTTTTCACAAACCACAGTGCAAGAGTGGGGATTTTTCTCACATCTACACATTCTTGTCCAGATTAGTGTGATCGTTTTCCCTAGTCGCTAGTTCTAGACCAATACCTAAAAGGATAAATGCACTTCAAACCTCAGCGCAGAGGTTCGGAAAGCCCTTGCCTTGCTGCTGTCCCGAGCGGGTTTTGGTACATACATTTGGCAGGCACAGCTCTGCATCTAGACTCTTTCAAAATTACCCCAGTCTTCACAGCTCTGCTCATTACTGTCACCTCTAGGATATCTCACTAAGACTTCCATCCATCCATCATCTATAGGATGGATGAATCTCCATCCTCTAGGCACTCTTGCATGCTCTAGCAAGACTAGCATCCCTTCAGACTATAGTGATTAATGCTCTCTTTTTCTTAAATTATGTGAGCAGAAGGTCTGTTTCTCTCTTATATAGCAATCAAATCCTGCCCTGTGTGAGGAGTGAGACCATTTTCCCATCCCAAGAGGACGTAAACTGCTCTCTCCACCCCTCACAGTTTGGAGCTCTCAAAAGGCTCCCAGTTAAGCTCAGCGAGAAGAAATTAACATCTTTCCTGCTGAAGTTGTGCCTGCTGTGGGAAAATAACTCACAGAGCTGAGGTGAGAAGTACAAGAGAAGTATGCATATGTGCTAAAACTGTCCCTCTAGTTATACAAAGAGTCTGTTCTTGTGCCTCTGTGAGTCCCAGGTGCAGTCCACAGGATGCAGCTGTTTCAGAGCTACCCTGATTTTACAAAAAATCTGGATCTCAGAAAATGTCAAGTAGTAGGTTCTGAGCTGGGGATGAATGTGTCTCCCTCAGAGAGCAGGGCAGGTTCCTTTGCACACAGTCTTTGAGGGATGGGCATGCTTGGAGCCCTCACCATTTGACAGGTGAAGGTGAGTAAGGTCCCAGCCACAGGCTCCCCTCCCTATATGTTGGCTTTGAGGTTGTCAGTGTGAGTAAACATCAGTGTATTCACAGAGATCCGCAACCGTCCACACTAATGGGTTAAAGATGCTCAACATTTATGGCAAAAAAAAACAAACAAAAAGGAGCCTGAAAACCTCTTACCTTAAATGCTCTTTCTGAGGAGCATACAAGAGCTCTTTGGATCTAATGACCAACATGTTCAGTATTTGCACTGAAGGGAACCTAAAAGCATTTAGTGAGTTGATTAAAAGAACTCAAAGAAGCAGCAAGCAGCCAGCATGGGGGCATCACAAAGAATAGCAGAGGGAGGCAGGGAGCATTTGTGAATCCAGCTTTCATTTTCTTATACATCTTCAGCCTTAAACTCATGAAAGTCTGTCTTAGGCAGACTTCAAGCTGAGAAGAGTTTTTCAAGCTGTTATTAGTTCAATTGGACGAGTCACCTACTCAGAGAATTCAGAAAAACAAAAAAAAAAAAAAAAAAAAAAAAGGAAAAATTCAACTATTTGCTATTTTTGGCAGAGGAGGAGAGGGTCCTATTTTTTAGGCTACCGAGCCTAAAAAATAGCCAATTTGTTTAGGTTAGATGCACAATAATTGTGCTCTTGTGTAAGATACTGGGCTGAAAGTATACAAAGTGAATTTTGCTTCAAAGGATATAATAGCCCAGCTGAGATCAAGAAGAAAACACAGATTTTAAAGCAAGTTCCTTGCTTGAATACATTTTAACATCGCAAAAGTATTCTGGGACATAAAATAGAAACAGATGTTTTATAGTAGGTAGAATACTTTTAAAAACTCCTTAAAGGTAATTTTTTTATAGCCAAAGCATCAAATTGTGCATGGTTTCATTGACGTTACCATGGAAATAATTTATCATCATTTGTTAAACAAAAAAAATCCAATAGACTGTTATTGGAGCCACACAGCACAGGAAAGCAAGGCTGGGTAACGGCTGATACTACCAGGATACAGACTTAAGAGTAAAGGTTAATATTACCTTGATATTGCTTGCACTGAACACTTCATCTGGCTTTTCAATAATGTTTCTTTTCTCCCTGTTAGCCAAAATAAATTCATTGAACTGACATTTTTATTCCAAGAATAAACTTGTGTTTGTGTTATAAAAACTCATATCTCGATAAGTTTACCAACCCCATTTGGGTTATATTTTGAAGTGAACATTTAATGAAGACAGATATGTTTGGCCATCCAGAAGAAATATTTTAATTGCTATATCTCTGATAATACCATTTTCCAGAGATATTCTATGTGTATCAAGAATGCTGGCAATGTAGCAGACACTTATATTTCACGCAAAGGCAGAATATAATAAATGGCAGAGCGGGATGGAAAAATGTTAAGTGCCTGACTAATCAGTCCCATAAGTCAGTGCAAACATGTCTTTTGGCTTCAAAAAGCTTTGCTAAGGCCTTAAATAGGAATGTGGTACCATTTGCTTGCCCATAAATCTAGATATATTCAACTGCCTGATCTGTGAAATAAGAAAAGTGTGCCATGATCTATTCAGACTGTAAGTATGTTTAAATTTCTCTGTGTTTTACATATAAAGCGCTCCTACTGTGTGTAGTATAAATGACTTCATGCCTTCCTCACCCCACTGCCTTTGGGCTTGGTGAGTGATCTGCCGAGAGCAATGTTGTCTGTGTCTCTTATTCTGTGTGGTCATTCCTTGAAAAAGATGGGTGAAGAGCAAATTTTTTTCTTTCTAAAATGGAAAATGATGCCAGAAAGCAAAAGGCACTAGAAGAATCTGTGGACATCAAGGTGATACTTGGTCACCAGGGGCAAAATCACCTTCTGCTGGCAGAGCCTATTACTCCGGGAGGGCACTGTTTACTTGGAGCTGGGCCACCACATCAACAGGGTAACAAAGCGACAGGCTCCCAAAAGCTTGGACTGCAACCTGGGCACAGCTCTCCTGTCTTTCCAGACAGTGGAAACCACAGGTCCTGCCTAGCTTCAGCAAGGGAAAACTGCTTCAGTCCATTGGAATAGAGAAGGCAACATTTCACTCAAAAAATTATAATATGCTTTCAGCCTACTTCTCCCCTGGATTTTGTGGGTTTTTTAAATTTTTTTTCTTTACATCCGCAGCTCAGCCAGAAGATAGAGATCTTAATGACAAGAAATAAAATGAAAATTCCATATTTTTTCTAATTTCCACCACTCGTGTAAATCAAAGCTATTTGTTTCAGTATCATTGGAGAAAAAAAAAAAAAGAAAATACTACTTCTGCAAGCAAGCTGCACCTCTGCAAAGCCCTTAACTCCAGGTGTCTGAGGGAAAGACTTTCATTAATTGCAATACACAGTTTTGACATCATTGCTGGAACAAAGCTCTTGGTTTCTGAGCTACCAGCAAGTCATCAATTTGTTCATGAGCCATTGCCCCGTCAGCATCTGCTCCTTCAGCAGTCTGCACTCGCACTGAAATCTACTACTACTGTGCATGCACTAAGTCATAATGGTTATTTCCTCTCTTAAATTGTTTCTTCAGACTCTGTGTGCTCCTGTTAAATGGAGGGAATGCAAATAACAAAAAATACCTGCTCATAGAAACAGTGGAAAAACACCCCTACATGGCATCTAGTATTTTTCATGCAAGGCATGGTTATATAAAACCCAGAATGACTGCACCTTCAGCCAGTTCCCAACTACCATAAACTGGGTAGGCTGTTTTGATTGAAATAGGATGCTCATTCTTGGCCCAATCCCGAACTGCTATGATTTTGCCTAAAATATCCCTATATGAAGCTCTGCCCTTCACAGAATCACAGAAGGAGACTCCACAGCCTCCCTGGGCAGCCTGTGCCAGGGCTCTGTCACCCCCACAGGAAAGAAGTTCTTCCTCACATGGAGGTAAAAATTCCTGTATTGCAGTTTATACCCATTACACTTTGGCTTGCCCTTCTAGCCCTGCTCCCCATGGGGCTCTAGGATTTCTCTCTCCCTTAACTCTAACCCTAACCTTAGCCCTAACCCTAGCCCTAAGCCCAAGTTCACCAGGTCTAGTGCTGGATAAAGGGCAAATATACCCTCAGGTCAGTAGGCTACCAGTACGGAGGAAAGACCCCAGTGACAGGATAACATTATCGTTGTCCTATGCAAAAGTAAAAAAATAATAAAATAAAATAAAATAAAATAAAATAAAATAAAATAAAATAAAATAAAATAAAATAAAATAAA
>JAVCKT010014607.1:0-16187 GCA_032273925.1 Rhynchotus rufescens
TTTGAAAAATGGAATAAATTATGGGAAAGGTTTTGGTGATGTTCATTTCTTCAGTTCATTTGGAAACATAATCACAGTACTGTTCTGTAGTCCTGTAGTGTGGCAAAGGTGAAGGAGCATCTTGGTATCACACAGGAGAATGTTCTGTTCAAACTAGAGTGCACTGAAATATATTCATAAGTTTATCATTAAAAAAAAAAAAGAAAGAAAGAGGAAAGAAGAAGACAGACATTGGCCCTCAAAAGAAACATTGTGTCCTTTTACCAGTTTCAAAATATGTCTCGAAGTCTGCTAGGCTTATGCTGATTTGCAGGATAGAGTGTTTCAGAAACAGTAGCTCTACTACAGTGATGATTCAGAAATGTTTGCACTGTATAGTGGAAGGAATGTGGTGAAGGCTGCAGAGAAATTTAATGATTAGGATCACACTCTTTGTATTTTCCACTGAAGAAGCAACTCTAGCTTATGCAGTAAAGCTAGGATTTCCATCTTCATTTCCTTCCATGGCAGAATCCTGAAGAAAATGTGACTAAAATTTTACATTATCTTTCACTCTATGAATACCATCTGGATTGTAGGAGATAGCATAGGAGGAGTTATATATAATTTGTGTTGGATATAGTCCTGTATTTTGGGACAATCTATAGGAGAAGCAAGATGAAATTCAAGGGAAAAAGTTTCAACTCATTTCATGCAAAAAGTTCCGCATTCACTTTTCTTCTGAGGTAGTATATGCTCATTTACCTTTAGCTACAGTTAATGGCTAAATATGCTAAAATAGTAATATGCATGAGCTCATCTCACTGAATTCATTCTTTTTTGCAAGTTGCCTTCACATCCTCTCCAGTCTGAGTTTGTCTATGCTTTTAGTATTCTCAGTTGTGCATGGAGAATATCAATGTACAATGATATCCTTAATATCCTTCTATTTTTACTTCTTTAAAGCATTCTATATATAAATATGCAAAAAAAAACAGAAGTAAAAAAGAACAAGGAAAAGAGAAATGGAGCAAAAAAAAAAAAAAAGAAAAAGATATTCAGTGAGCAAAGCAGAAGTTATGCTTCTTTTTGTACACCGTGTTGTCTCTTCAGGAAATATTCAGATGCCACAATGATGAGCATTTGTATAAGAATATGTATAAGTGAGTAAGGAACTGCAGAATAACCTATGAACAATTGTCAGAGGTGATACGGAATTTAAGGAAAAACGAGAGAAAACCCTGTTTCTTTCATGGAATTATGTTCTAGGAACCCAAGCAAAGATGCAGAGAATTTTATTCTCTTTGTCAGCATCCATTTGTAAATATTTTATCATGCAGTCTTTATATTATCTTTATGTTATTAATATATAGTGATTATATACCATCAGTTGATGGTGAGATCCAAGTTATTAAACAGTGTAGCCATTGGAAATTTTTTTGGAATCTAGGAGCTTACTAGAAGCTCTTAGGACAAAGGTCTGGGACATGATAAGAGGCAAAATGTATGAAGAAAACATATAACCATATGGTAATGATTTAAAATGAATTAGTTACTATCACATATATAAATTATATCTTTCGTCATGTGTTTTTCATATGTTCCTATAGAGCGTAATAAGTGAGATCCATTTACTGTTAAGTGTTGGTTTGAAGAAATATACTGATCTTGAGTTGAGTACCAGGTGCATTTGCACTTCAGAAAGCAGCATTTACATGAAAAACTACAAACTTTATCTAGGCCACTGTCAGAAAGTGATGAATGAGGTCAGTGGTGCTGTAACCCCGATACTTATCCCTTGGGTGCTACAGGCTCCCTTGAAAGCATTTACTAGCTGGTTTCACAATATGCAAGATTTCCTATTGAATACCTGTGGAATCAGAGCTTTTCTTTAGTTTCCAAAATGTATTGTCAATCAGGATGGTGGAGTGTATGCAGCAAAATACTATTTTCAAGAGGCTATATAGCACTATCCATTGTAAATATCCCACAGAACTGGAATGGTGAGTTCCCTTGCAAGTTCTTTGCAGTCTATTGTATTTCATGTTCATATAAATCACTTACACATAATGAATTTAAAAAAAAAAAGAATAATGGCATATGTAAATGTAGAGAAAATATATGACATCACAGATCTATATTTTCATACAGAAAATAAATCAAAACTATATTTCAACTTTACACTTACCAATTACCAAAGTTAGATAAATGTGTCCTACTGTTAGTAATGTTTTTATCATTGCCAAAACTATAGTTAAACAAAAAAGAATACAAGTCACATCATAAAAAAATTAATAAATTCACTATAATGTCCTATTTTCCCCCTCCTACTGTGTAAGAGAAATGTAAACCTGATAATAGTACTTAGACGTAGAAGAAGAGGGAGGGAAAATGTAAATTCACTGCACTAATCATAAGCAGCAGTTTTTAAATCATCAGCAGAAAGGTGATGGTATACTCTAATTTCCTTCATGATTGTGATTACATATGTTTACAGTCAAATCAATATTCTTGGTAAAATAGTGACAATTTCCCTAAATTTTTAAAAGGAGATACCCATGCTTTCCTCATGTTTCCTCCTCCAAATAAACAAAAACAAAACAGTTCAAACAGAACACAATCAAATAAAATATGGAAACCAGTGATGCTATCCACAAAATAAGGATTTATTTTTAACAAGCTACAAAAAGGTAGTGGCAAGCTGCTTGGAAATTATACTGAAAAAGCACAAGATATCTTACTCCACACCTCCTTGCTTTGTAAAATTTTTGCTGTATAGAAAAAAATGAAAAAATAAGTAGTAGGAGAAAGAAGGAAGAGAGGGACAATTAGATACCAGGGCTAAACCCGGAGTTCTGGAAGCCCTTCTGGCTGCTCTTGCCTGTTAATGATATGCATTCGTCATCCAGATCACAGCTGATCTTTGGCAACTAACAAAATCAAATATTTGTGTGTAATTTAAGGTACATATTGCTTTGTGTTTGGTGCACTGCTGTTGGCTTATAAATAAAACATGCCACTAGTAACTATTTACAGAGGAAGAGAAGTCTTTAAAAAGGAAGTTAATAGGAAAATGTATGAGCCCCATTTTATTCTTGTGTACTTTTACTTTTTCTTAGAAGAACTTGTTCTATGAGATCATTTAACTGTTTAGGAAAATAATTTCCGCTATCTGATGTATAGCAGACCTCAGAGAAGTCCATTTACCTATAATAAGAAGGAAAGAACGTGTGATCAGGAACTGAAATTCCCTAAAGCTTCTTTCCTCATTTAGTGTGATCTCTGGTTTCAAAGCAGGTCACCTTCACTACAACTCATGCTCTGCAATATGTGAGGCCAAGTGTGATTATGTTTGTGTTAGAAGATTTAGTTACTAAGAGCAAAAAAAGACACCAAAGTTCATATGTTTCCACTGAAGAAGAAGAAGAGGTAGCAGCATTTTCTGGTGCTGCTGAAAGAGGCATCTTCCCACCCATCTTTAGTAAATTCTGCGCTATTAGTAAGAGTACACTGAAAAGTATTTTTCCTTAATTCCCCTCATGCCAGCCTTATTTTCTCCTGTGAGAGTGTGCAAGCATGCTGCTCATGTCCTATTTAAAGATTTTTTTGAATCCTGGCATTGTTAAGACATTTTTTTTCTGTTTCACCCCCAGATTATATAATATCTTGCTCATTCAACCTCTATAATTCTCTCATAGGGCAACAATTTGTCGTCGGTTGCAGCTTTCCTATTTTTACTCAGTTGCAGTGACATTTAATAATGCTGAATATTGATAGGAAGTAGATTCCATTTTTCTCCTTGTCAAAGAAAGATGTTTGTGTTCTCAGCCCTTGTGTGCACTTTCTGATAAGTGTGTTCACTCATTTTTGTCTCTCTGTGTCTGTGTTTGTATATGTCTGTATATATGCATATATACAGTAGAAATAGAAAGTACAGGACTAGCACTCAAAAACCTTGATCAATCAAATTAGTGCTGAAGATTAAATAAGAATCAAATGTACAAGGTGATCTGTATTGTGATAAATCTTAGAATGCCATATTCTGACAGCCAGAAACATTTTTGCTTCTATTTCAGTTTGCAGATGTGACCTGACTATTTGAAATCTCTCTTACCATTTTTTCTATTCTAACTTTCCCCTTTGAATGCAGATCTCTCTTTCTTCCTGTGCTCAGCCCTTTTGTACCAATAATCCCTTGAGTCAGAAGAAACGAACATGACCTTGAGCACAAATCAACACACAGATGTAGTAAATTTACATAGTATCATGCAGTTTTCTTTGAAAATATATTACCTAGTGGAAAATGGGGACATATGCCTAGACAACATGAAATGAAGGATAGCCTTGACCAGAAGCTTTTGACGTATTAACTTGTTTTTATGGGAAATCATCAAGTTATGCAACTTTTTTCCTCTCTGAAACAGCAAAATTAAAGGCAATGGGATAGCCTACTGAAAAAGTGCTACTGAGCTTTTTGTGCATCTGTCTGTGTACAATTTGACCTCATAAATTTAAAACCTGAGAAGTGACTTAAACCAGTAACTTCTTCCAGTTCCTGCCTCTTTGCCCTCACTCCAACAAAACCCATGCCAGGATCCAACATGTTCTTCATATTTATTTCAATAATTTAATTACGTGCAACTGTGAGCCTCTATTTTCTCTTCCTGAGCAAGAAGGGCAGCAGAGTGACATGTGATGGTGCATACAGCCCGGTTGATGAGGCCTTCAGACCATCACTGATCACAGTAGAGTCACAGTAATACCACACTTAGAGAATGGCAGCACAAGTCCTTTTACGTGGACACACATTGGGTTGAACCTCACCGCTTACCCCTCAACAGCATTTGCCTCACAGACAATGTGCAGTAGCAGGAATCTTTTTTACTGTTCCTAGTAAAATACAAAATAGGGAAAAGCTAGTCTCCCTGGTATCCTGAATATGTAATGTTCTTGAAGTAGTTCTGAAATCCAACTCTACTGTTATAGTTCAAGTTGACTGAGCTGGGTGAAGTCTAGCTGCCATGAGTGCTATAATAACAAGTCAAACAGTCAAGAGTGTTGACCTTATCCTAAGTCCCTAGTAGAGAATTGGTTTGAGAGTACTTTTTTAAATCATCAAATATATTTATTTTGAATTCTTTGACCTTATCCTCAGTGCCAAAATGTTTTCACAAGTTCTTCTTTGCCAATCTCCCTTTTTATCGCAAAAGCATTAAGAAATTCATTTTCCTGAATCACTAACTCTCTATGTAATGTTTTCAGCATTTGTATTGCTTGGTAAGAGTTTCTGTAGTACATCCCAAAAAGTCGTAGCCAAAGAATAACAACTGCTACATTTAAACAATGTACTCAAGATAGAGGCCAGAAGTAGCTAATATCCAAGCATAAATGATCAAAACAAGAAGGTTAAATAGATTTGAGGGTTAGGTGAAGGTCAGTCAACTGAATGAGGAATGCCAATCTTGACATAGTGCAGCTTATTTTACCAGTGTAGTGAATTATTCAGTAGAAAATAACATGGACAGCAGGGAATAAAATAAAGAATCCATACTGTTTTTTTTTAACCATATGCTTTAAAGATAATGATGAGAAAAAGAGAAATTGACAGTTTACTCTTCGGTAACTGTATATTTTGCATGCAAAACTACACAGTTCAGTACTGACAGTCATTTTTAATAACTGTCACTTTTCTATCTGTTGGTATACTAAAGAATAGCACTTTGCAAAATACAGTTTGGAATTTAAAAAAAAAAAAAAGAGAGAGAGAGAGAGAGACCAATACGTTAATAGTATAGGTCAATGTGTGCAGTCAAGATTTGTAACAACCAGTACCATATTACAGATATCTGCTTCTATTTTTGCATTGCTCTTTGCTATCATTCATACTCTGTATCACCTGAAATATCAGAAAAACACAGTAGAAAGTTCAGACTTTTGCCCACTGTTGAATGACTGAGTTTTATTTGACTAGTAAGCAAACTGAGCTCTCAGAGGGTATTCCTGCAAGATCCAAAAAAAGATAAAAATTAATGTCCCTCTTGAAACAGAGTGGTACAGATGGTCCTGTGTTATAGCTGTCTTCAAGCACCAAATGTCAAGCTACTCTGCAACCAAGAAAAGACACTGAAGAAGTTTAAATATGATCTGCTCATGGCATACGTCAGATTACTAAATGTTTCTGGAAACTTTTACAGCCTTTTTTGAAATGACACAAATAGTATACTGATGGAAATATCCAGGCCAAGGGCTTGAAGAATATTAGCATATATGTACAAATCCTCTTGTGTTCCAAAATATTTGACTGTGATACAGTGTTGTGCTGGACAGTTTCTTAAGTAGACTAACCTGGCACAAATATGCTAGTTTTCGAAAATATCTTCCATACAATATTTATCTTTAGCACTTGGAAATTCACAGTCATCCTGGAAAAAGTACATTTAAAATTGTAGTTAG
Source organism: Rhynchotus rufescens (assembly GCA_032273925.1). Taxonomy (NCBI): domain Eukaryota; kingdom Metazoa; phylum Chordata; class Aves; order Tinamiformes; family Tinamidae; genus Rhynchotus; species Rhynchotus rufescens. The sequence goes on from JAVCKT010014607.1 coordinate 6,433, forward strand.
GGTAACATTGAAAGGCTCTTTATTTGAAACAGAATAAATTACTGCTGACTAATCAGTTATGACCTATGCATTTGGTATATGATTATTTTACATATGTAATATTGTATTGATTTATAATGTGGATCTTTAAACTGGTTCATTCAAGTGACTGAAATTCGAGTCTTTATTCTTTAACCATCTGATCCAACTCCCATTGAAATGTAGGAGCAGGCACTGAGAAAAGAAAGGGTTTGTTCCCCTACAATCCAATTTATTTAAGTATCATCTAAATTAAATTGGGCTTGAATTTATTATTTAAATTATTTTAAAGTAAGTTTTCATACAGGAAATTTTATATTTTTCTTTTAATTCTTTCTGTCTAATGCAACTGTTTCCCTGGGATAAGAATTCTGCCAGTGTTACTAGGGAAATCTTGATAACAAATTGTCAAAGATAATTATAAACCTATTAATTTATTTTACTTTAAAGAAGAGCATCTTTTTTAGGCTACAGATTATGTTCATTCCTAGACAAGGTGTGAAGAAAGAGCAGAAAGATTTCTCTTTGCATAGGAATGATTGCATAAAAGAAGCCTAGCTTCACTGCAGCTACTGGTAGATTAGAGGAGGAGAAAGAGCAATTCTAGCAGCTTTATTCAGTGACTTCCAACTGTAAATCATACATTCCCTCACAAGTAATTTGGAAACATTAGTAATCCTGCCCTGATGGATTCCTTCCATAAAACTGGAAAATGAAAATCAAATGAAAAACTAGTCAATTTTCTGATGAATTCACATTAAGGACCATCTTCATAAAACGTATGGCCACAGCCACATGTCTCAGAGCCAGCACATGACGAGTATTATGCTCATGGGAAGTGACAAGGTGAGGAGCTATCCTTTATCATTTTGGCTTAAAGAGTGCTAGGTTAGGCCTTATGGACAGGTCTATGCTGCTAAATAAAAGCTGACCACTTCTTGTCTCTGAGAGCAAGTGACATGGGCTGTCTAACAGCTATACTGCTTAGGACTTTCCTATCTCCCCTATCATGTCTGACTTGCAAAAAAAAAAAAAAAAAAAAAAAAAAAGGAATCAAAAAAGGAATCAAAAAGAAGACTAACAACAAGAAGATCACCTGGTGTGTGATGCTTAGACTTGTTTGAGCCTTTAGTTTAAGCAAAAAATTAAAGGCTCAAACCTAGCCTCAGGAGCCTGTTCATGCAGCCATGGCTAGCTCATCTTCCCAGGTTTACCTAGAATCTCCTTTTCCTCCCAGTGCAGCTCCTCTGCTGATTACATCATGCCACAGTGTTTGTCCATACCTTGCATGCTCTGCTGCAGCCATGGTTTGATTGTTACTCCAATGGTGGCCACTTCAAGCACAATTTGGGCTTGCAAGGTACCATACTGTGCATGTGCATTTGTACTTGCATGTTTGCTGTACATATATGTATGTGTTTGCATCATACATGAACATTTTGTAGCAATTATATCTTGAGGACTAATGCGGAGATCTTTGTAAAACCTCTAAGAGATATCATCAGGTTAGAAAAACTAGCCCGCTTTTGAACATACTCTCTCCCATCTCTTTAAGTCCTAGTAGATAATGTTTCAGTCTTGATAATTTCAAGTAAGTTATATCAGGCTTGAGAGCAAAAAGCAGTATCTATTCTGTTGTTTGTCAACAATTTGAAAAACGTAATTCTTCCTTTTGCAAAGCAGTATTTATCTAAGCCATAATATCTTGAAATGAAAATAAGATCACTAAGTAAGAAAACAAGCCAGGAAAGCACAGCTACTAATTTTATTCAAGGGAAAGAGTAAAGAAATCTGATCATTAAAAAGCAAAGTCGAATTCGTGCAGTAAAGTCTGCCACTGGGACTATAGGCATGCTTACTGAGAATTACTCTTTAAGAATACTGCAAATTATCTATGTTACATAGCTTTTATCAGTGGAAAATCAGTATTAAGAACCTTTACTGTTACACATATTTAATCATATTTTAAATAAAAAAATTATTCCCTATAATAGTTATTTTCCTACCTAAATATAATTTCCACACACATTATTTCAAAATCAGACTTTGATATATGTATTACAAGATGAATCTTGCAGACCACTTCTCCTTTTTCCACATCTACCAGTTTCTGTTCTTGTTGAGAATGGGGACCTATATGAGCAACTTATTTTGCCTCACAAAAACCTCTCAGTCATCAGTTTTAAAAATATTGCAATAAGGAGTCAAGGAAGGACTTGTATTTTCCTTCAAGGAGAAATCTATTTCCATGGATATGTATGCAAAAAGACTTTCCATAACTTAAGTAGTAGCGTTAGCCTTATTTTCTCACCTGCAACTACATGGAGGTAGAGAAAGGTTCTTTCCATCCCTACTAAATCTCTTCCTTGACTATACAAGACAAACTCCTAAACTTCTAAGGTGAAGCATCTATATTATTTTTTACTCTTTCTTATTGCTGGCATGTACTCATCATAGCAGTGAATGCACTATGCTTGGCATGGCGTGATGTGTAATACTATGTTATAGCTGATCTTGAACTCTGCTTTGTAACTTGAGACATCAAGATTATGATGCACTTGATTAAAACTGCAGGTTTAGAGTCTCACCAAAATGCAGCTTGGTAGCCTCCAAAGCCTACTGAATTTGACTGGATGCATCTTTGGTGAGGATACTCTCTCAGGAGACTGGCCATGTCTCTTCTTGCATGTAAAGAAGTGGTGAGGCATCAAACACTGGATATGACTACGGGCAGCCAATTTTCACAGTCTACACAGTCAGAGTTTCATGAGGATATCTGCAACTGGAGGGTTTAGACAACCTGAAAACTTGGTAACATGGTAACCAAGTTGTATTTGGCCAGTAAATCAGAAAGCTGCCGACAGTTCTCTCTTACCCTTCCCTTTATTTTCCAGTGCTGAACTCATGTGTAGCAGTAACAACTTTTGGCGACAAAATCTGAGAAAGTACGGTTGTTCACTTGCTTTTGTGTCCTCATAGAACTCAGTAAAAATATACTGGATTTTTTTAGGCACACATAATAATGAGTACATGTAGAAATTAATTACACAATCTTTTTGAATAAGATAATAGCAGATTAAAACATAATTATGAAGCCAGATATATTTTTAAGTATATAGATCAAATTTTAATTGCTAGGCTAATTACAGAAAGACATGAAACCTTTGAAATGATTTGATTGAACAATTTATCAAACGTGGATTTGTATTTTTCCTCTGCCTCTCCCATCTCCTCTGCAAGTCATACTACTTCACATAGTCATGTAATAAAAGCTTTTTATTTAGTCATTTAGAATTTTTAGTCCTTGGATAAGACCAATGAACCACTGCATTAATATGCTAATTGGTACTTTAAGAGGTCTGGAAATGATTAAAGTCTTAAAATATTTATTGCTATTTTGCTTTCAGCCAATTCAGGAAGTGATCACACTGTCTAAATTTAAAGATTTGTTTGTGTTAAAGATTCTAAAATAGAAAGTACTTTTAACGGTATTAAGGAAAATATTTCTAATTTGGATATTGGCATTGGGCATAATTTCATTCACTTGAGATATTTTTGCTAATTAAGTCAACTGAAAGGTGAGATAGTGTCATTCAGCAGCTAAGATTTTTCTTTAGACTTAAAAACTACAAAATATTAAGGAATGGCAAGATCTATTTTAATGATAGATTGGTCCATCATTTCAGAAATGACAATCAGTAGGGCTCTGTTTTCCTACAGAATGTGAACATCATAGAACATCAACATGAAACATGCAGAAAGGTTTATAGCTATATTACAGATAAAAGTTTGAACATAAAATAATTTACAAATAAACAAGAAGATGCCATATAAAATCAGGATTAAATTGAGTTTGTGATTTCTGAAATGTGAAAGTCTGAATTCTCAATTTGATTTTTATTTCCTGGTATTGTATTTTGAATAAGCTGTGATTTAACAGATTTGTTTCCTAAAGCAGGAAATAACTATAAAATATTCACTATAGGAGTCATTTTTATTAAAAGGTATAGTCTAAGGACAACTAATCTGGTTACATAAAACTCTCCCCCCAAAAAATCTATTTTCTGAACTTGTTTGATATAGTATACATAATATGCTATAAGAATGTTGCAACTCTTTCTGAATATGGTTATATACAATGGGAAAGGGAGAAACAGGTGTGGTGATTTCCAGATTACAAGCGGGTATATACAAGAGACAGATGTTGACTATGCTAAGATGATGATGATGTATATATGATTAATATATCACTAAGTATGGTTTGGGACAGTTCTGAATGACCTCTTTATTCAGATTAAAAGCATGTGCTGTATATAACAGTAGGCTTTTAATTTAATCAGCATTTGCCTTTATATTACCAAGTCTAAAGTGGAAATGTCATGGGCATTTAGGTTGATGAGACCTTGCAGCTACTATATCATTCTTGTTAGGAACAGTAAATGACCACATGTTTTGATCTTTGTGATTATATCCAGTTACACTGTGGACTGAAAAATTATACAGTCTGTATAAAGATGTTATTATGTGCTTTACTAGTATAGATCAAATACTATTTTGTGAATACTCATTCTGGTGCAATTCTTGAATGGTATCATTTGCTATTGACATGGAATAACAGACCACCCTACTTTCATGGGACTAAATTTAGACTTATTTGAAATATATTGTTTAGCATAAATATTGTGTACTGATCCCCAAGGAAGCCGTATTTTAGAGGTTTGACACCACAATAGCAGATCGTTCATAAAGTAGGAAGAAATTCCATGCCTTGAATACCTGCAAATTAGAGCCTTGCTTTGCATTGCTTTTGAACAGAACATAAAATCCAAAACAGACTCTTTCCTTCGGCCTGCACCCTACCACAAAATGCATATAAAAGCAAAAGCAAATTGTTTACAAATACTTTTTTTTTTTTTCATTTTGGGATGATACAAAATTTACTTTGATAAATTTGATAAATAGGAAAATTCCTATCAGTATTGTTGTATGTTCTATGGGCTGTATCATGTGATACTGATGCATAATGAAAGACATAAAACTGCCTTTTCAAGAACAAATTTACCATCAGGTGGTGGTGTCTAAATGTTTGTGCAAAAATTTGTATTAGATATGTAAGTTCAGTTGTAGTCAGTGGAAATCTAAGGACAATTCAATTGCCTACACATAAGATCAACATACTAAGTCCTCTGATATTCCCCTTCGCATTACATACTCCCTTCTCCATGAGTTTTTTGTAATAGATCTTATGATATCTGCTAGTTCTGTGCAGACTTTTTTGGGGTACCACAGGGCTTCTCAAATAACTCTAGAAGCCTATATACTTCTTTTACAATCAAATAAGTGAGTCATTTGATTGAAAATAGGATAAATCATCTTTCAAAAATCAATGTCAAGAGGTGATCAATCTACATGAAAATCATACATCACAGGCCTATATGAAATGAGATAAGTTGAAGTGTATCCTTTTCATTCTATTTTTCTGTCTCAAGCGTTTTCAGAAGAGTAGTCAATATATTACTGACCTAATCACTTGTTTTCCACCAAAGTTTATAGGAAACATTATTAATCTTGAAAGAATTTAATTGAGTTTAAATGAAATCTGTTTTGCAGCAGAAGATTTTCTAATCCCCATCAAATTCGTTTGGTAAATAAAATAACCCTTTTCAGTTTTCACTTGCTCTGTGTAGAATTGTATTTGTAACACTAATAAAGATAAATAGTTTAAGAAATATTTCAATTATGAGGTCTTGGTCTTAAATTTCAATAAGTGAAAAAAAGTCAAAGGACTTTTTATAGTTGGACCCAGAGCCACTAATGCAAAAAGAATGAACACAAAAGGAAAAAAAAAAGGAGAGAACAAATAATTTTTCTGCAGAAACATAGTATTTTCACAGCTAAAAGCAGAGGTGAGTATTTTTTCTTGCCTTTTCCCAAGTAAAAATACCTCTTCATTTGATAAGCTAGGCAATTTTAGCTTTTAATCTATTTTTCAAGCAAACATTCTCCTGGAAATCTAGGTTTCTGTTTCTTTGAGATGATATAGAGAATTGCTGTGGATAAACAGACTGTCCACTCACTATATCCAATAAATTAAACCAAATGTACTGGAGAGATACCTGAATAGATTTAGTAAAATTTACAAAAAGGACTAGAAATATATGTTAGAAATAAGAGAATCCCTTATACAGACTTATAATGAAGCTCATGCAGACCTTAATTATGCAATCTTTTGGTGAATATTTCCAAGCTAAATACCACTATAGTCATTTTATTGAATGCAGTGGCATTCATAATAAAAATCTCTTTAATGAAACATAAAAGCATAAGTTTATGAATTTCAATTCATTTCTACTTGTCAGAAATATTTAATATTAGTTATTCTGAGAAAATAGTTTCCTAATTACTCTGATGTATAGACTTTTCAGTAGTTTTTGAGAGCACAGACCTCTCTGTAAGTCTGCTTATACTGCTTGCTCAGTTCAAATTAAATTAGAGATTCTGTAATACAGAGAAAAATTCAGTGGTATTGTCAAAGTTACAATAGACCAGATGCAAGTTAGGTATAGATCTACTATAAATTAATTAGATTATTCCTTAAAAAACAAAACAAAATAAAGCAAAAAACACTATATAAGTCATTATTAGCAGTCTGAATGATAGGTATTCTGTTTCTTAATGTTTGCAAAGTTCAGCATTTCATTTATCGAGAGTCATCTCACAGGTTCCTGCTTCCTATGCTTTTGAGCTGAGATGGGTATATCTCCCAGTGAGAAAGAGTGAGTATAAGCAGAGATAAGAGGTAGGTCAGGCTTATCATAGTAGTGCCTGGCTTATGTGTATTGCATGTATATAGAGTTAGAGTGCCTATGTATGTGTATTCATATCATGTCTGTAAATGAAGAAAATGAAGAGCAAACCAAAAAAAGTCATTAAACAGGACCCTTTCCCTCCTATTGTGGCACCTTCCCATCTGATCCTTTTCCATCTATCTGAGTCTAAGCCTTCTACAGTTTCACTGTAATTATACCAATTGATAGTTTCCTCATAGAGGAATCTTTTCTTCCCCATTTTCAGTAATTTTCTTCAAACAGGTCCTGACTTACAGCAGTATATATTTTCTAGCAGAGGAACTTCAATATGCAAACACGTTCTCTCAGTCATTTCTAAAATTAAATGAATATAGCAAGAAATAAAGTTTAGGACTATAATATGCAAATTTTGACTTTAAGGTCCTAGAAAAGACTCGAAGAAAAAAAGACCATATTCTTTGAAAGGTTTTTCTATACAGTTAGCCATATAGCAATTGGCTATTTCACGACAGTTGTCAATATGCTTACTTATGTCATACAGTTAAGTTTGGTGGAGGGAACTACACTACACTAAGGAGTCAATTAGAATCGACTAATCTAGCTCCAGGACTGTAAACAATATAGCCATGCTAGTATAGATCCAAATATAAACTCCTCAAAATTGTTTCTAGCTACTGAAGTTAACTAGGTCCCCATTAATGAATTTAAACTAATTTGGGGAGGTGAGTTTATATTTATTTATTTATTTATTGGCTTATAGGTGTGGGAGAGCTTGAGACAGAACACCGCTGTCCCATGACCTTGAAGGACCAGTTCTTCTCTTGCTCTTCTCATGCAAAATTTACTTTAGAGTTAGTTGGATACAGCACAGGGCCAGCTGATTTCTGGCATCCGCAAGGCCACGAATCCAAAAGCTAATTGGCTCTAGTAGATTATGTTAGTATATATGTGTTCACTTGAGAAATAAAGAGATTCAGATTCTGATCAACACAGACTGGGGGCCATGCATTCACCACATATAGGCTTATATTTTATATTTTGGGGCCATCTAAGCTAACCACTTTAATCTTAGATAGCAACTGAAGGTCTCCTTGTAGCCTCTAAAGACACGTGAATAGTTCTAAAACATGGCCAACAATGCAATTTAGGTGCCTAAAGGTCATGGAAATCATACCAGTGACTCACTTTCACATGTATACAACATGTAGACACTTTTCTAAAAATAAGTTGGACTATTACAAAAATTATGTCAAGAGCAAAATAATCAGAACCCATAGCAATCAGGATTTAAAAATTAGCGAGAACAGGGCATGAGCTACCCTTTGAAACTGTTCTAATCAAGAAGTTTTATTCTGCCTTAGGAAGCAGTCTTTCTTCTTTATTTTTCCTGATCTGTATCCTCTTCAAGCTTAAAATTATCTTATCTCATGCCAAGACCTATATTTCTTTTACTATGCTGAGTATAGCTATTATCATTCCCTGGCATCCTTTTCTGTGGAGGACAACTGCATTACTACGTAGTATACAGTCCACTAGTCATTATGTACTCTTGAATTTAAAAATCTCATTATCCTATTTTGCTGTCTGATGTCAAAATTTTTCCATAGATGATGTATAAATGGAAATTTAAATATGGATGTACACAGTGGTGAAATCTTTAACAGTGAAAATATAAACCAGCTATCTTTCAGCAAATGCAGTCCTTAGGAGGCTAAATTAAAACTGTGATATATTGTCATATATTATAAACAATTCTTGTGTAAAAGGGAAAGATAATATTGACAAAAAAGAATCATTTAGAATAAATGATTACTGAAACAATGTTCAAATCTCATGTCAAATATATTCTCATATTCTCAAGCTCTTGTTTTCAAAATCCTTCTCTCTTTTTTTTTCCATATGGCCTACAGACCAGATTTGTGCTGCAAGGCAGTAGCATTGTATTAAAAAAAAAAAAATCTTCCCTTGTAACTGGTACTGTAATAAGTCTAGTGACAGATATTATCTCTTACTCCTGGCTAACCTCAAGGTTTAGTATATATATATTGCATAGTGCTCAAGCAATGAGCATGTCAGGTCAGTGAATCTTTAGCAGAAATCAATATCTGCTTATGTATACAGCGGTAAATATAAAGAGGTTATATATATAAATACACTAAGTACTAGAATAATGTGGCTGTAGTTGCCATTATTGTAGAAAGAGATAATATTGTTGCTGTATATACAACTGGCTAAAGTTTTCTATTGCTATCAGTATTTTTAGTAGATTCAATAGCTGTGAGAAATCAAACATTTGTTTGCTTCCTACTGGAGGTAGATTTTTAAAAAAAAAAGTTTTTTAAACTTCAGTTATAGCACTCTATAAACATCAAGTTCTTGAATTTGTAGTAGCATCCTGCTTGTAAAAAGACCAGAGTTTTTTTGTTTGCTTGCTTTTTCATTTTATATAGCAGCCATTAAAAAGTAAATCCATTAAAAAGCAAAATGCTGTTAGACATACTTATCAAAATGCATGCAGTTTCTTATGAACTTTCCTGCTGAAATATCGAGAATTACACTCATGATTTCCTAATAAATGCCAATATGTTATTCTGAAGAAAGCTGTTGCATCTGTATGGGTTTTTTTTCTTTTTTTTTTTTGATTCCTTCATGAAGATTTCCTCGTTAAAACATTGAAAGAAATAGGAAGACCAACTAAGAAGCTTTGTGGCTAGAGTCTAACCCATCTAACCACACAATCACAGAATATTCAAAGTTGGAAGGACCTCTAGAGATCATCTAGTCCAACCTCCCCGCTCAAGCAGGCACACCTACAGCTTGTGGCACAGGGCGGCATCCAGGCAGGTTTTGAAGACCTCCAGAAAAGGAGACTCCACAACCTACCTGGGCAGCCTGTTCCACTGCTCTGTCACCCTCACAGGAAAGAAG
>JAVCKT010014608.1:0-12614 GCA_032273925.1 Rhynchotus rufescens
AACCCTCTACCCGGTAAGACGACACACGGTGCTTATATGAAAAGGAATTATTGAAACACTTCTACTGGTTTACCCAAGGTCACACATGAAATCAGTGTCAAAGACTAACCCTTCCCTTAGGAAAGAACAAGGTAAGAAGAAATCTGCCAGTGCCTGCAGACCCAAAGATAGGATAAAAAAAAAAAAGACCCCTTCCTGCAAGAGATGATTCCCCTTGATTTTCCAGCTCATGAGAAATATGCATGGCAGGAAGGTGCTCAAGTTTGCTTTTGTTCGCTGCAAACATGCCAAACCGGGCAGAAACAGGGCAGAAGCTTTTCTGGAAAGCACTGCACATTGCCTGGGAATGAGGTTTAAAGGCTGGTGAGAGGGTGGTACAGCACGGGTCGCGTGAAGAGCCCTGTATGACCAAAGCCTGTAAAAAAGCAAGATCTAGGCCAGAGCAATATAAAAAAACTTAGGAAAGCAAAGTCATGTACAGCACAAAGAGGGAGCAGTTGTTGAAAACACAGCAGTATTTTCTCTGGTTTATTTATTAAAAATCATTTCTTAGAAATAACCATCTGCCTCCACAGCAACTGCTCTTCTCAAGAGAATGAATGTAGTCTATTAGGTTTCTTTTATATATCCTGCACAGTTGTGATATTGAGCAATACTTGAATCTAATTCTGACACACAGTTATGAAAAATGTAATTCTTGAACCTTAAAATATTTACACAGCAAGCAAAACTTCTGCAATTAAAGTCTGAATCAAATTGTCATTTATACTTGGTATACAACAGCAGCTTTGGTAAATTCAATCAATTAAAATAACAGTGCCAATAAAGTAGCGCCAGACAGGAGGAACCCATTTTGTTTGCATCCAGCTGTTTCTTTATTTATGCCTACTTAATAAATTTCCATCAGCCTTACAAATATGTACATTTTAATGACAATTTTTGGAGGAATGACTTAGGAGATTACTGGAGGCAGGGAGGAGATCCTAAGCTTTCTTCTCAGTACGGAGCAAGGCATCGTGCACTTTCCATCTCCAGTAAATTCTCTTTCAGTAATATTGCAGCCTTGGTTACTCTAAGGTGTGAATGCTGAAACTAAACTTTTGGATTTGAACTTTTGGTCCAGCTCAGTGTCCCAAAGGCCACCACAAGGAGCACCGTGGTGCTGTGAGCAGCTGGATGAAGGCTGATGGCACCAGCCCCCATCCAGCATTACGGGTATGTGCAGCACGGGCTACGGGGAAGGTTTTTACACATATGTAGGACTCACTACTTTGGGAGGCAGAGATCTGCTCAAAAACTGCTCACCTGCTGCCGAGAATAATTGAATTTTGTCCCCCAGGTAAAGCTCAGGAAAGTATGAGATCAATAATATTAGGCATGCTGCTACTTTTTGCTAATAAAACTTTACCAAGCCGATTAATTTTTTTTTCCCTCACTCTGAGTTGCCTTTAATGCCTGCACAAACCCACGTATTAAACACAAAGCATGAAAACAGTCTTGAGTGCCTATTTGCACCTAATCTTGTTCAGCAATTTCTTTTCATTAGTGGGGTAAAAGCACTCTGCTGCATTCCGGCCTCCACTAGATGCTCTTTGAGTCTTCGGCTTAACCCTTGCAGTATGATTAGACTAAGCAAAGATCAATGCTACAAGCATTCCTCAGAGCAAGAGAGAGGAGTCTAATTGCTATTGAAACTTCACAATTTAAAAAAAAAAAAAAAGCTACATTTTTTTTCCTTTTTTAATTTAAGAAAAAAAACTTCTAATTGATTGTCATTAGTAAAGCCAATACTTTGAGCAGTCGTCTAGGTTACCGGCTTTATTGTCCCTTTTCAGCAGTCTTGGCCATTACTTAACTATTGGATTGACTGTATGCAGAACAAATCATCTGCCATTTCATTTTATGACTCATTAAGCAAGTATAGCAGATAACCATTACTGCTTTTTGCTATAAGAAGATTTCGAAACTTATGCACTGCTAATGATGCTGGAATTAGCAAAAGCAAATACCTTACTGTGTGCAAAGGTCAGAGTAAGCACTAATGGAATACTTATCTGCCCAAAAAGTAAATTAAATCAATTTCCTGAGCCTTGTAATAGGTAGAAGGCTGAGACAGGAGGTTGCCGAAAGAAGAAATTGCAATTCACTTGCAGGTGGCTCTCGATAATACTCTAATGTATGGCACTGTTAACTGTATAACCAAGCAGAACCACTAAGAGTCCTTTTTTATTAAATGAAGGGATACACTTCGGATGCGCTCGGTGCCAGCAAGGGCCATGCCTGGAGCTTGGGGAGACGGATACTAAAATCTTCTTTCTTTCATTAGGTAGGCCAGGCATGCTGGCATGCTTGGGAAGCATGAAGAAAGAGGAGGTTTTTCTTGCCAGCATGGGGGCAGGATGAGTCTGAGTTGTGATTTTTGTGTCTCGAGAGACATGAAAGCAGAGTGTCCCTTCTGCTCCGGGCCCCTCCACCCGCGTGCTCCCTCGATGGGTTAGGGCTAGGCAGTCACGGGTGGCTCTGAAGGTATTTTAGCATGTTCCAAGCTGTGAATACTCAGCAAAGTGTGTTAACCTCACTCCAACTTTTCAGTTGTTGTCTATTTGCCATATATGAAATGCCACTTCCTATCCATATTGTATCAAAAATACAACATTCCATCGCTAATGCTTTTGCCTTCTCCCTTGGAAAATACTAAAAACACTGGATAATTAAGCAGGGTGAGCCTTGGGAAAGTTGCAGACATGGATAAAGCGCTTTCGGGAGATACGAACGGGCAGGTGAGGAATGTAAGAAGTCACTGCAAAGTCCACCAAGTCTCACTAAATTAGGAAAAAACAGTGTATAAGGGATTGTATGCCAAAAAGGGGTGAAGAAGGGACTCTCGTGGCAGCATCTAGGTTAGAACTGAATTCCCTGCTGATGACTTTTGCTGAGGGCAAACACAGTCTATGCCTCGCTGTCCATCCAGGCTCAAAGGCTGGATGCCAACCGAGAAACCAGCAGTAGGTAGCAAAGGAAAAGTTAAGACAAAGCACTTCTTTTTTCCTTTTTTTTTTTTTTTTTTTTAAATGGATCTTGTATTTTATCTACTCCATGCCTGGAGCCGTCATTTCCGATGTAAAATTTCAGTAATGAAGCAGCAGGGAGGCATCCAGCTCGTCTGGCATCAAGGTGCCCTCAGGACTGAGCAGCTGAAGCCTTTGAAATGCGTTAGCGTCGGCTCTTAGGGCACCTTCTAAGGACTCCCCTGTTTGCGAGCTGCCTCGCGTCCTCCCTTTGATGCATGAGATCTCACAGATTCAGGACAAAAACTTCATTTTTCTTCCCATTCTAATAGATTTCTACTATGCAGCTCCTCGAGAGCTGGCACCTTCCAGACTTGTTTTGTCATTGCCACAGTTGCTGTAATGCTCTACTTTGAGTAAATGCTGTTTTTTTTTTTTTCTTTTAGTCACCAATTTACTTTTCTCCCATCATCCTGTGCATTAGATTGGAAAGATGTCTCAGCTGTTTATCAGGAGAAATGATTGCTTTCTTGTGCTTAGGAATATAAAGTTTCCATGTCCTGCTAGTTTTTCCTCACTTGAAACTAAGAAAAAGCCTGAAAATGTTTCAGTGTTTTGCAGACCAACATGTTTTGGGCTGCCAAATATGTCAGGTAAACAAGTAATGATTACATTCCCATGCTGGGAGAGGAGGAAAGACATGAACCACCAGTAGCTGCACCAAGGCCTCTGAGCAAGACTTCCCCCTTGCACATCATCCCAGACTTTTACATCTTAATAAATTATTGTATGCAAAATGATCTTGAATGGAAAAAAATCCCAAAAACCTACTAGAATTGTTAATATTAAATACACTAAGATATTTGTTTAAAATATATTCTTTGCCTTAATGTCATTAAAAAGTGCATTCATAACATCAAGACTTTTCCTCTTCATTTGACTGTTACAGAAAATGAGGGTATAGAACTTAGAGAGGTTTTTTTTTCCCCTTTCTATTTCACTTCATTTAACATACTAAGTACATGCTAGGGTTGCAAGAAGAAAAACTGCCAAACATTACCATCTGAATGCAATGAAATCCATTTTACGCTACCTTAACTTTTGATTTCTAGTGCTTTGAATGCAACTGGGGTAAGCATTTGCTTAGCAATAGGATACCATTGTTAAAGAAATAACAGTTAATGGCCATATCTTCTTGCTCTGAGAGTTCTCAACCCCATAAAACATGGGGAAAATCCACTATTTTCCCGTTTTAAATGAAAGCATCACTATAGGCGAGACGTTTTGATAGTGCTGCCAAGTAGTTTTGTTCATTCAGAGTTTAACCTGCTCAAGTAATGTAATTGACATAACATTTTAGACACTTTTTAATATTCACAGTCAATTATAGCTTATTGTCTTAGTTATTTTTTTAACCAGTCTATTTAACTCTGCTATTAGGGCAGGTCATCTTCAGTGAGCTCCCGCACATCACCAAGTTCTCAGTGATGCACCTATGGAGGGCATCACAAGAGCGAACCAGAGGCCAGGAACCAGACAAAACCATTCAATGGGAAAGGCAAGGACTAGCTATAACAGACCTGAATTAAGGAGGTTTTCAGGTGCAGGCTTGCACCATGACAGAGGTGACAGGGCGATAGGTGCCATCACCGCGCTGTAATAACGAGCGGCAGAGGAGCTGCACATTGTCCTGATTTCTACCCTAATAATGATCCCGGGACATCCACAAAACCTCCCAGGTGGCCCGAGGCTTATAATAACACCTGAGCATCCACAGACGTGCAAGAGCTCGTGCCTGCTTGCTGAATTCATCAATCCTAGCAGTCCTGCAAGGAGAGGATATACAGTCCGAGTTAGGGCTCAGCAGAGCGGGGCAAAGGACTCCCCGTGCTCACCCCGTGAAGATCCAGCCCTAAGCAGGGCAAACGAGGCTTCTCAGCAGGGAATGAGCAGGGATGCTCTATCAGTCTGTCACGGTGAAAACAAGCTCTGAGCAATGTCATTATTGCTCTCCTAGAAGAGGTGCATGGGATGTAGGATCCCAGAGATGTGCTAAATAAAGAGACACGGGAGCAACAGGAGAGGGAAGAGATGGAAATGAGAGCAGAGACGTTATTAATGCCGACAAGTGAGGTGGCCTTGGAGCTACCAGCACACTTGTCAAATAGCTGGTTGGCCAAAATGCTTTAGTCACTGTGCTCACAGCTCCTCATCAGTAGGCCCTGGCTTGAGGTACTAAATTAATTCCTTTCAGCACCAGCACCCTGCTTTTTCTTCTAAAAAAATGAATCTTTGCTACATTTGCTTGTATCCACTTTACCAGAAAAGTTCAGAACACTCCACAGAGGTGCCCAAGGGACTAAAGTATATGGCCTGTGCATTTTATTTATAATCATGTGTAATAAAGTTTCACAATTCTGTAATAATAGGTAAAAGTAATTATTTTATATTTTCAGCTACTTCCAGTGTTACCTGGAGCATTTTAACACTAGATGCCAGGCTAGCAACCAGACTAAGGTATAAGAAAAGTGTTCATAAAGATACATGATTAGAAGTTGGCCTATTAGTATTAAGTGGTTTATTTTATAACCTGCACCAATACCAGGCTCTGATCTGCATGCAACTCCAATTAATGTTAATGGGAATTATGTGAACAGCTAGAGTAGTTATATGGCCCTTAAATTCTCGGTACAACAACTCTCATTGTCTACTTCTCTAAATTTGCATAAGCAATTAACATCTCGTTAATGTCTCATTAGGAACACGGAGCCATGTGAGGTAGAAAAGAACATCAGGGCCTCAGTGGAAGCTGCATCAGGTCACGAGTGAAAATGACTTCACTGATTTCATCCTGTTTTGTGTTTGCACATGCGAAAGCGACAAAATGAGAGGCACACAATTCTGCAAAGATCAACACAGCTGCTGTGCAGCGCGATGGGCCTGGAATTGCAGGGGATGTTTCCCATTAGATACAGAGCATTTATGCAGGGCTCAAAGAAAGCCCATTTAGCACCTTCCAGCCATAGACCAAACTCAAATCATGTGTTTCACCATCTGCAATGCGTAAATCCCATGCTTAACTCTGAGCAATCGAGTAGTCCAATTCTACTCAGTTAAAGACTCCCATTTCCCTGGCCAATGTCATCATCCCTTCACACTTACGGAAGGGAAAAACACTTTGTTTTGGGGTTGTTCTGCTAAATTTATGGAATCATCAATTTAAAAACCACAAAGATCCTCAGCCTGAAAACATTTTCCAGCAATTCTGCGAGTTTGGAAGTGCTCTTAGTGTTTGCTATTCATGGTCCCTTGTCCAGGTGTTCAGGCTCTGAACACCTACTGAAGGGCACAAGATGCTGATAGCTGCTAGTGCTCTGTTAGTTAGTTAGTGCTGCGGGACTTTTAACGAACTGAATTCAAGCTGTAACTGCAGCAGCAGCTGCAGGGTACCAAAGGTGACAACCAAAGTTGTCTCAAGTGTTAGGCTTCAAAAGGCCCCTGTGCACAAGTGAACCAGACCCTTCTGGAAGGGAGTCCTATCATTTCTGAAGGAACCGGGCTTTTCACTATGCTTTGTACTTGGGTGAGATCCAAAGATTATTCTGAACCTTCACCTTTTAATGCCGGAAATGTCAAGATCAAAATCTCGAAACTGTCCTATATAAACTTTTGGTGAAAAGCTAAAATACTGAACTGTGATTCTGCCTCAGGGCAGTTTCTCCGTGGAGCTTTCTAAGGAGCAGAGGCTGAAGGAGCTTGTAAAGGACTCCTGCGTGCAGGAGGGTGTATTGAAACAAGAGCCAGTGAACGGCATGGAGTCTCCTTACCAAACACATACTGAGAAACATTATTTTACCTCAGAGAACCCCCATTTCTTTCTCATGCAGATCTAGCAAAACTCATACTCTGTAGTCAAAGAGCATCCTAAATATTAGCCCAAAACATCACTGCCCATTCCATGTGTGTTCACAAAACAGGAGAATGCCGTCTCTGCTCCCATTTTTCTTGTACCATTAATCAGCTTTGGGGCTTCCTTAGCAAGAGCAGCTGTAACGCAGAGCACATCTGCTCTGAAGAGCCCCAAGGGGACTCAGTATCTCTAACCAGGCTCCTTCTTCAGACACGAAGCACCACTTCTTACCCTGCTGAATCTCCTCCTGCTTCAGCTGGGATCCAGCGGTCTCTCTGGTTCAGTGAAGTTTTGCAGCCAGCTGTGGGGCAGACTCCTGTCGGCCGCAGAGCCCTGGGCCAAAGTTTGCAGCTGCGATACAAGCCCAAGTGGCAGAAAGTGCTCTAATTTGTGTTGGATAAGGAGAGGGAAATTAAAACAAGCACAGTGAGGTCCAAAACCAAGGACGGCCAGTTAAGGTGGAAGAATGGGCATGACGTTTAAATGCACCTGTGGTAATTTATGGACAGATATTTAATCTGGATGAGCTGTTCGCTACGCAAGTACAGCAAGTTAGTGCAACCCTGACTTGCCAGGCTACGGACCACAGCACCCAAAGAATACTGGCAAATACTTCCCATGCAGCTGCTCTGAACATAACCTGCAACGCCCTCAGAGCTGCCTGAACTGGCAACAGCCAAATCCGAGGAAATCATAAAAAGAACAAATACCTTTGCCTGGAGGACACTGGGGAGATGGAGGACAAGATTTCTCTAGAGCATCGAACATGAACAACTGCAGGACTCTGGGGAGAAGATGGACACAAGTAAAGTACAACAGGAGGAGAAATACTGTCCGTATTGGCAATACAAAGCTTTGCTTGGTTTGAAATGCTTCTGAGTCTGCTATTTAAACTACAGTTCAGTGTCCTCATATTCCCTCACTGAAGCTATAGGATGCAGCAACACTGGCAGATGCCAGCTCTGCAAATATAAGTGTCTTTAGTTCTGTGCACATGGAAATGCATGAATTATTTGATCCATTCTTAAAAATGGTAATTCCCACATTTCTATGCAATCTGAAAGTCTCTGAAAGACTGGCCTCTTCTATGAGACAAGGATAACTAACAGAATTTAAGCATATGCCTTTAGTCCTGAGTCCGGACACATTAAAGTTGCCCACAAGCCAGAGCACAATCCAAAGGAAGAAGAAATTCATTCCTTCTCTCCCCCGTCTCTGTCATTAAAAGGCAGCTCACACAACCACACTTGCTCACAAGTATGCAATTCTTCTCACACATTGTAATTTTTAAATGTTAATTTCTACATTTTAAAGAACTCTGCAAAAAATCAGCAGCCACAGCAGACTTGAAACACCCTTGGGGGCTGTCCAGACCCCTTTCTCCAGAATTATCCTATTTATTATTGTTTCCAGTTGACATGAATAAAATTCTTCCCAAGACCCAAAGGATTTGCTACCTTGTGGAAAAGCTAATATTCTTAGATCATGTGTTACAGACATTTGAATCAGAAGACCCCAATTTTGACCTTCCCACAACTGATAAAAATTAGGGCAGCTACTTGAATGGCTACAGGTTGCCACTCGTGCCCCAGACTCTGACAGTTGTTCTGACAATCACCATCTAAATTAAAAATAATGAAATTCAAATATCCCCTTCACCATCCCCCTTCTCTTTAAAGTTTAGTAGAGCTAGTGGCTGAATTCTGACAGTCTCTCACAAAAGCTCCCAGTTGATACACTGCCTCCTTCCAGGACAGATACTGGAGCTGCTTGCAAAGGTCTTTTAGTAACCAGAAACTGAAAGCCGATATATGCTGGGCATCCATTAAAATTCATGCAATTACAGCAGCCCAAAGGGAATGACCTCACTTCATCTCTTTATGCAAGTTCATCAAAAAGCCACTTCTGCGGTTTTAAGGCATCCTGGTTGGAGGTTCACCCTTGGTGCGAGGCATCAGAAGGCAGCAGACTTGCAAGAATCCAGCTCAGCAGGTGCAGTATGATGCACTGAATTTAAGAAACTGATCTTGTAACAGCTGGACTTCGAGCAGGATGAGGAAGGCTGGGTTTTATTATTTGGTATTAAAGGCAGCCAGCAATGAGTTGAAAACTGTAGTAATTTGCAATAGACTCCCTCTACTTCCTCGATGTCACAGATGTTTTGCTGTTTTGCTGAGTGCATCTGTATTTCTGATTGAATCTTAACAAACCCTACACTTACCCAACCGTTGTGACTGAAATGGAATTTAATTATGTACATTAGGGTACAGCTCTCCCAAGCAGAATCCTCCTACATCGCCGCATATTATTGTAAAATAACTGATATTTTCTTGACAGAAACACTCCCGAGTGCTATGAGCCTTCTGGGAGATGCTTAAGGAATTGCTCTTCAAGTAAAACCGGGACATACGCGAGACAATTTCCCTGACTATCTGAATCAGGGTAACGCCATTTTTACCCTTAATCGTCTTTAAACATTGCAAAGCAAAGAAAAACCGCATCACTCTTAGATGTTGAAACAAAGTCACCTCCTATAATTAAATGCACTGACTTCAGTGGGCCTAAGCTGTTCTGGGTAATGTCAGTGCTCAGAGCGGGCTGTGACTGCCAAGCTCGCATTTTGCATACTTCTGCAAAGAAAAAAACAGAGGAAACATTAAATGCATTTGTCTCTACATTTTCCGTTCTACCCTTTGGGGAGAATTGACAAACTGATCAATATTTTGACAAACTGTGTTGGAAATTATTTTTAATTAAGCAGTTGTACTCCTACTGTTGTTTAATCATTGCATTTTAAATGTTGAATTAATCTGTTAATTTTCTATAGTGAATGTATTCTGTGATACTCTAGGACTCACTTTGGACTTTGCAAGTAAAATTTCATCACCTTAAAATTTCATCACCTTTTAATTAAAAGGTCTTCCTGAAAGAAGGAATTGGGGCCAATAGACTAAGTCTAGAACTTTCTTCTAATCTAAACGGATCAACCAAAGCACCAGAGAAGGGAAAAAAGGGAACGCTAAGTTATTACTGGAGAGGCAGCACAAGTCCAGTCTCAGCTTTTGCCTTGTGCTCCTTTTAAATTTACTTCACATTGAAAGAAATTTCCCGGCCAGATCTGTATCCTCCTAAGCTTTTCCTACAGCGTCTTCTACAGCAGGACCCTCAGGTGCTGCTATCAAACACATACAAGAAGATCACGAGGACAAACTGACTTTTATGAGTGTAGTAGCTCAGTTGGAAATACTAAAACTTTCTCTGACCCTAAAAAATGACCGTCTACATAAGCAAGTCCATTGACAAATGCTTTCCCCCACGTTTTTTTACTCCCTTCTGCTTAAAAGATCATTACTCTGTTGCAGGTATTCCCTGCAAAACAGCATCAGCATTCAGGTGCTCCGGCATCGAGGAGTATGGGAAAAGCAACAACAAAAAAAGAGCTCATGCTACTATGTGTGGAGCAAAGTAGAGATTCATACAACTGGTACAAATTTCTAACCTTGTTTGTTTTCCCGGTGCTACGGGAAGCGTGCGGGTGTAACCCAGTTTCCAGGATTTGGCTTCTCAGCGCCTTGTTAGCCACAACCGCGGCTCCCGGGAGGGCCCGGCAGTGCAGCGCCTAATCCTGACTCCGCACAGCGCGATTCCTCGGGGAATTTCATCCCGATTCATCACGAGCTATCGGCACACGGAATCACGGATGCCTCGGCTTGCACAAGCCCTGATGCAGCTACAGTGCAGCCAGGCACCTTAACTCGTTAAAGCCCTTTCATCTAATGGTCTCATTTTAAACCACAGTTATCTCTGAGTATCTCTGCGGTTTAACGAGTCTCATCTGAAATTGCATATTGCAATTACCTTCCTTCCACCCTCCTCCCCCAATATACATAAAAACAGGCTTTTACATCCTACCTCCCAAACTACTGCCTTTGTTTTTGAATATGGCAGAACAAAAACACTGTTGCATTATTCAGTAGTCGTGGGAAATATTTCTTTATTTGGATGCAATTAAACTTAAATGGTTAGTTCTGCTTTTTATCAAACACTTCTATGAAATATGTATAAACACCACAATCTCGGCCTTCTCATTTATTCACTTTGAATAAACTATGCAGAATTAAATTGAACTTTACTTCATTCTTGCTGTTAATAAGGTGGATAACTAGCTAGTAAGTTCTCAAGACATGTTACATGCTGTATTGATCTTGTTTCTTTAATCCAATTCCAGAAAAAAAGAGTGGATTCTTAACCCTTAAACCACCAGATTTTCCCCTAAATTAAACTGCTGTTCTGCGGGATGGCAACAGAAACAGCTGGGCTGGGGCCACATATAATTCTAGCAAAGTAAATGGGCATTTTTTCATCCATGGCAAAAGACTTAGAAGATACAGCTGATCCTCATGGTGTAAACCCAGGGCTCTGGAAATCAGTTTAATTTCTGACATTTTAGAGCAGTTTAGATTTCCAGTTTGTTTTCTACCTGAGCTTTTGCGAGTGGGGAGACATTCAGTTCAATTTGGGAGAAAAGTGCTGTTCCTGGTAAGTTTTAGTATAATTTTACAGGGAGGTTGCAGGAAGAGCAGCACCAAAACCCGTCAGGAGGCAGCGCTTGCCCTGTCCTGCCTTGCCCGGCTTCCCCATCCCCGGAGAGAAGCCCTGTCTCAGTTAAACATCTGTTTTGGAGACAACTGCCAACACTTGACTCTTTTTCCCACCACTGCAATAAAGCCTGAGCACTTTCTCCCTGTAGGCAACCACAGGTATTTCAGTAGGGATCCTCGATCTGAACAAGAAGTCCTTGCAGGAGTGAAAACTGGCAAGTTTTGCTACTTCACCTATTTAGACCCATTAGGCAGCTAAAGCCACGAAGTTATGAAAAAGATCAGGTTGCCTGGGAAACCCTTTTTCCCACAGTCAGCAGATCAGTCTTGCAACTTATTTTTAGCTTTTCTCGAGGAGAGAAATACCACTGCAGAGGGACGCTGGCAACAAACTACAAAATAAGCACTGTTCCTAGAAGTCGTAAAAACATTACTTTGATTGCACTGCTGTGAAAGGACATACACCCTGTGCTTCTGTAAAAATGCAAAATTCCAAGATTTTAAAGAAGAACATCCCTATAAGCATGAAAAATGTTCCTTTGTGCTGAATTTGCGTGAGTATAAAGTCAGTTACTTACACAGATAAATGGCTACTTAGACATCTAAGATGTCTTTTCTCCCTGCCACATGAAACTCAAAATCTGCTGCTACATTCTCCAAAGCAGCTCTAATCATTTATTTAGCAAGTCCCTGAATTTTATATCCAGATAATATACACTTCAACGTTTGTGTAGTGTAAATATACTGAAAATTTCAGCCGTCACAATTTTATTTTGGCACTTGTCTATGTGAAATGGCATTAAAAATGAAACAGGAAATACAAAAACATACACGATTAGGGTGCTCTGAGATAACTTGTATTAGCATTTATCCTTGCAAGACACAACATATGCACAGCAAGTGAAGATTCAAGTAAATAGATTCTAGTGGTGTATTTCGCACATCAGCACAGCACTATCTCTAAGGAAACAGTTCAGATATTTCAGGGGAATCAATGGGCAGAAAGCATTTTCTGAAAAATCTGAATTGCCATCCCTTGTTGAAGGAGGGTTATTTATATCTCGGGGAGAGTGAAACTTTTCAGTGATCAATAAA
>JAVCKT010014610.1:0-19893 GCA_032273925.1 Rhynchotus rufescens
CCTCATGAGGTTCCTCTCTGCCCCACTCTCCAGCCTGTCCAGGTCCCTCTGGACGGCAGCACAGCCCTCCAGAGTATTGGCCACTCCACCCAGCTTGGTATCATCTGCAAACTTGCTCAGGGTGCACTCCGTGCCCTCTTCCAGGTCATTGATGAACAAGTTGAACAGCACCGGGCCCAGTACTGACCCTGGGGGACACCACTGGCCACAGGCCTCCAACTGGACTCGGTCTCATTTATCACCACCTCTGAGCTCTGCCGTCCAGACAGTTCTCAATTCATCTCACTGTCCAAGACCTGGGAGGCTGAACAGGAGAGGCCTCTGAGAAATACGGTGCCAAATCTGTCTCTCTAGCACGGAGATACAGCATACAGTAGGCTGAGAAGATCAGAACATTACAGGAAATAACTCGCATTAAAAATGCAACAGAAGTAAAACAAAAACAAACAAAAAATACAAAGCTTGTTTTAACTATTAAAGTCACAGATGTGTCAAAGAAAAAGTGAATAAAAAAGCATCAAAAAGTGAATAAAAAAGCATCCATTAGAAGACTCCATCACACTTGCACAGAAGACCATTTTCTCTCTCTAGCAATTATCCCCCCCCTTGTCATTTCAGGCACACCACTGTCCTTCCTTTCATTGATGTGCCTTTTGCAGCCCTATCAAGGGCTTGCTGCTCTATGTTTGCACCTCATAAAGCTGAAATCTGAGGTTCATATAGCTTTGATGTTCCAGGGAATGGCATTAATGCTACTCTGAGATAGAAGAGAGGTTAAACACGTTCCAAAAGATTGCTTACTCCAGGAGAAAAGTGACACTCAGAATCAATGCTGTGTGAAAGAGATGGACTCGGAAAGAATTAAAATGCAAGAAACATGCAACTTGATTAGCTGCAAACTGAAAGACTTTCAGTCTCTGAGCAAAAGCATTTTCAAAATGATGCATGTCCTTGTAAGATAAGAGAAACATCTTCAAAAGAATATCTGTGAGCTTATAAGCGCTTTACTCTGTGGAGAGACCTTCTGGTTACCCCTCTTCTCCTTTAGAAAGGCAGCATGACAGCCTAATAGTTGCTATAGTTTTGAGAAGTTTAATGAAGAAAGTAATGGTGGCTAAAATCATTTCCATGGATTACATTGCTTGGCTTCACCATTTTTAATTCCTCTGAAAGGCACAATTTCAATTTGACTTGTTATTGCCTTTGCACAGAGCCAAAAGAAATCACGAAACAAAAAGCAAACCCTCAAACCCTGTTTCAGCACACAGCAGGAGAAAGACGACTGGGTTTCTTGATCTGAATTTGATATTGGTTGAAGTGAAGAAGTGGCATTTGGTAAGAAAATGTTATCTCCTGCCTAAGAAAATGACTAAGTGTGAAGCACTGCCTTATGCATCCCTATCAACCTCATTTTAGTGGTGAGAGGAGGTGGCCCTTTACAGGAGCTTACTGGAGAGAGAGAAAGAGAAAAAAACAATAGATTTCATTCTGTGACCAAAAAAAATAAGAACACAGGTCTGTTTCTAAATAATACATTCAATCTGTTTGTAAACAATGTACACAGCCAATGTTTAGGCTCTCAATATGGGAATTGTATAAATTAGTGACCTACATCCTTCAAGTTGCAGGAAATGGTAGGATGCAACCCTTACTTCTGGCCCAAAATTCACACTACTTTTACAGTGCTGTAAATCTTACTGAGCTTAAAACACCTCCAGACTTGCACAACCATCAGATCAGAATTCAGCCTCAACAGTTTCCTTCCTTTTTGCCTCTAGATCTTGCTTGTGGACACAGAGGCCCCCTCATCTGCTAAATCTCTGCTTTCCTCTTCCATGTCCTCCTGCAGCACCCCTTGAATCTGATGGGCATTACGGGGCCACTGCCATCATCCCTCCTTCATCAGCTGTTGGGTTCTTGAGTGTCACCTGCATCCCGCACTATTGAGCATTCAGGGCCCTGGACTATGCCTGGCCTCCCTTCTGTTCCTGCTGCTCGTGACAGTCTCAAAGAGGCTCCACTGGGCTGCAATTTCCCATGCTCATTCTCTGCCTCAAGATAAATGTGCATGGGATTTTTACATGAAATTGCCTTTGAAAACGTTGAAACCCTCTGGTTACCTTGTGCCTTTGTTCTTCAGCTTTGGCCGAAAGAAACTAGAAATCATGCACCAGAGACACAGGCAAAGGCAGAAACTTCAAGCCTGGCCTCCTATTTCAAGAAAAGAGGTCAATTCTACCTTTAAGGGAATTGGTCAGGTAGTGGCTTCTTTCCTCTTTTAAGCCAGGCACATCTAAATTCAGTACCTCAGCATATTCTAAACTTTTCTCTTCCATGCCTTCAGTAAAAAGGCATTTTAAGTACTCTTTCAATTAAGACTTCCTGTATTAAGTGTAACTTACATAGTCTCACATTAAGAATGTCATGGTTTAAAACACCTTGTTATAAATGTTTTGACCAAATATGCCTCTTTGTTGAGCAATCTACATTTAAACAAGTCTTAACCACACCAACTTCTGTATCAGCTATAGCTGCATTCCTGTCAATTTATAAAAGTGAATTGGTGTCAAAATTTTGTTGGTGTGCCAAGGCACATCCTTGAAAATGTCACAGGCACTTTTTAGTGGTTCTTTCTTCCTGTTCATAGTGTTTTATAGTACTACAAGAATAAAGGGGAAAAAAAAATAAGTCAGTTATCAAGGGCCACGTTATTCCAGAAGTTTTGTTCTTATAGTACA
This sequence comes from Rhynchotus rufescens, assembly GCA_032273925.1. Taxonomy (NCBI): domain Eukaryota; kingdom Metazoa; phylum Chordata; class Aves; order Tinamiformes; family Tinamidae; genus Rhynchotus; species Rhynchotus rufescens. Next base: position 2,739 of record JAVCKT010014610.1, read on the forward strand.
AATGTCTTTTGCAACCAGTCATTAGTGCAGGTTTGGAACATGCTCAAGTCCTACAGCATTTAAGAGAGCAAAGAGATCCACGGTTCTCATTGTGAGGAGTGCCCAGTCTACAATTTCAGTAAAAACAAAAAAGTGGGAAAGGTTAATAAAGGAGAACCCCCAAATCTTATCAGAAGCATCCACTGGATACAATACACAGAGCTAGAGACAATAGAGTATTATCCAGGTTACAAATAGAGAAGGCTGTGAACCTTCAAAGGCACTCAAAAGTGTTCAATAAACAATGAGCACAATGCTAAATTAAAATCACTGATGAGAAATGGGAGATTGTGGACAGATTAAGGAATAATTTTGGTTATTCAAGTACTGTACTTGGTTATAAATTGCTTATACCCCTTGATGTATAAACTTGAGCATTACTGAGAACAAGGGAATTTCTCCATCTCCAGCAACTGCTTAGAATATGTAAAATATTACAGAGCAAAAAGAACTAGATTAAGTATTAAAAAGCCTCTTTATGAAACACCAGAATGCAGCATTCCTGTCTTCCTACCTTGCATCAAAAATACATGAGAAAAAAATGAACAAACAAAATGCTCAGAGACAGGTACTATAAATATTAGAAACCTGGAGAGGCTTCTATCAGAAGAGAGGGGATTGAAAAGACTGGGTCTGTATTCTTCAGAGGGGAAAACAGGATGAAAAACACATCAGCGGCAGAGAAGTAATAGTAATAAAAAATTTGTCCTGATAACTCCCATCATGACAGCATCAGGACAGCCTTACTGTAGCAGGAAGGCAGTATATTTAAAATAGAAGTAAAAAAAAAAACATATATTTTTAATCAAATGAATTTTTAATACATGGAACTCCATCCATGGCCACCACATCTGACTGCTCCTCTCTCTCCCCCAGTTTGCTTTGACCGCCATTCCACATTTACAAGACAAGGTAAAACTCATGTAATCCACCAAAATCAGAGCTTAAATCCTGACCAAAAAAAAGAAACAAGTACCAAATTTCAGGCCCAAGTTCTAAACTCTGGATTTCTCAGTTCTAGATAGCTTTCATATGACCTTTTATACTTAACGATTTACCAGCTACGCCAAGTTGATTTTTATTAACATTATTTAGCTGTACAAGGAAGAAGTTTTTCTGTTGCATTCCTACTGTATTTTCAAGAATGCTTTTATAGCATGTTCTTATTATTCCTTGATTTAGTCATTTTGCATAAACTTTCCTATTCTCTATATTCTTCTGGATCCTGTGGCATTAGATAAAATAGAAAGATAGGCAAACACAATAGCCATTCATTCCCACAGGAATGCAAAGCCTGGAGAAGACTTTTAGCTGACTGTTCTGATAACTTCTGCACCTCAACCTTCAGACAAGTTCAGCTAAAGACCTTTGTGTAGCTCTTCTGGGCACAACAGGCATCAAAAGGATTCAGAGCAACCTACATCCCTGCAAGGGACTTCTCATCTTGGTTTTCCTCATGGGGAAATGCATTCGGAGATGAGAAGTCACAGGAGCCCTCAAAGCAAGATGGCAGGAGAGCCCATGCGCGACCAAGGCTTCCTCAGCTCCAGCTGCTGAAGCAATCATGATCTGGAATTTAGGCAAGTCCAAAAGCTGTAAGCAGATTAGAAGACAAATTGCAAACAGAAGGAAAGTAAATGGTTCTTATAGAACCTATATAGTCCCATAGAACCACAGAATTAAAGGGAGATAAAGGGAGGTTCCCTAATTGAGGGCAGTTGCTGTTGAACACTCACCATGAATCACAGTCTGCCAGTGCAATTGGCACTCAGCTGTCACTTCGTGTAGTGCTACTGGAAAGAATGGGTTCAAGTCCCCAAACAAACCACTGCTATTCCTTCATTTTTTACATTTCAGTGCTTTAGCCCTCTTCCTCTCTGGCCACATTGTCAAAACTCATGTCCAGACATCCACCACCTGATGAGGCTCAGCACTCCCGCGGGGGTTGGCTGAAGGACAGAGCACCAGAGCCCCGGCGGGCAGAGGAGCAGAGCGCTTGGGAAGAAAGCAGTGGAGCAGCCGGAGCCACAAGGAACGCTGCTGGTCCCAACAGCAGCACCGGGCACCGCACGGAACGGATGCTGGAAGCTGCAAGGACCGGCAAAGAGCTGCCTGTTGGCAGAAGGGTAGCAGGATGCCTGTGCCCGTGCACGTGGCTGCTGTGAGCACACGATTTGCACAAGTACCTTTTATTACACCAGCATCAATATAGATTGCAAAATCAGGATGATAAAAGGGCTTTTGGCATCACACCAGCCCACAGTTTAGGAGCAACGGAGAGTCCCGGCGCTCCACTGCTCTGCTGGCTGTCTGCAGGCAAACCAAACCCCTCTGTACCTTGGAACTCAGCTTCCCCTTTGGTAAAAGGCAATGAGGAAGCTGACCTCGCTTGCAGATAGTTACCTGCACATCAATTCCAGAAATTCCTCTCACCACTCCTGGATCTCAGACATTTTAGCTTTGCAGAAATGCAAGCCAGGGAGCAAACAAGCAACAAAAGTTTCCTTGATGTTCCCCTGTGGTTATGCCGGTATAGATCGGCTGCTCTGTAATCCAGGAAGGCTATCAATAATCTTTGTCCTTAGTTAAATAGGAAAAGAAAAACATGCTATTTTTATTAAATAAGTGCAGCGGGTGTCTGTTAAAGTTGATTATGGTTTGCAATATACCGCAACTTTCAGTTATAATAATTACAAAGCAATGTTAATATCCACCAAGCAAGTTTCATAAAAGTGATCTCTGTGGCTCCTAGGAGCAACACTCCAGTGTAATTCGCCAACAGTATTCAGAGAGGCTCATAAAATAGCTGTGTAAAGTAAATAAAATATAAATGTTCATATTAAGGAATAGTTCTCCCACTGTGCAGTCTGTAGGGATCAGTATCAATTTTTTTTTGGTATTATGCAGCATTAAAGGCAATTACTTTGATTGCAGCCATAAAGTTGACCCATCTTCATTTCTGCTTAACCAGAGACAACCTTAGAGTATACTAGTATTCACAAAAGAAACCAGCCCAACCAACAAGGGTTCGCCGATCCTCATCTGCTCTTAACTTGACGGCCAGCAACACTGAGCATTCGTTCAGTTCTCCACCAAAACGAGACTGTCCAGGCCACAGAACTCACTGAAGTAGCAACACTGGATCTCTCTCCTTACCTGCTTTGAAGATCCACTCCAAATAGCCATTCAGTTCCCGTTCAATTTGCTGCTGCCTACGGAGTTTCAGGAAAGCTCGGCGATTTTCTACCCTCTCTCGTTCTTTGGCAAATTCACTATGGAGAGATGGAGAGAGAAAAAAAAAGAAAAGAAAAAAAAAGAAAAGAAAAAAACAAGTTTGTCACCAAGGGTCAGGGAAAATGCACAGCCCCTCTTTCATCCTACGGATTGTATTTATGAAGCACTGAAGCTGATAACACCAGCAGTGAGTGGAAACCATTACACAGCACAGTACGTGTCACTGCCCAGCAAGCTGTTTATTTTACTCTACCCCGTCTGTTTCTCTGTATCTCTCCTCTTGAAGGAGGGCCAAGGGCTGCCACGTGCACATACCCCTGTTCTGTGGCCATACAACGCTGAGTCCCATGAGACCCTGACGCACAACCAGGTGCTCCCATCCAGCACTACGATCCAAATCACCTCTGACACTCCAGGTTGTTCCCTGTTCTTCCCAGGCCCACCCAACACCATCACCCCCCTGCAGACCATCCTGTCAGAGGACAACATCACTGTCCACAGAGCCACCACCAGCCTTTTCTGCCAGCTTCAAGCTGGGAACGTGGAGTTTTCCAGAGCTTCAACCTGACTTTAATAAACAAGTCAAATTGCAGGTGAGGAGAGGCACTTTGTTAAGCTGGTGGAACATCCCAGGTGCTCTGGGGCGAGGTTAAAAACAATGACCTGGCTATGTGCCAAAATGACAAGGAAAGCAAGAATACGGACACAAATCCTTAGAAAAGTACTGTAGAGGGGAGCCAGAAAGCAACCAGATCACAGAAACCAGGAAAAAAATATCCAACCATCTAATCCCTTCAGCAGTTTTTGCAAGAATATTCTACATGTACATCCTGCACTGTAGTTTGCAGTGACGCCGAGGTGACAGCACAGCCTCCAGGCCAGGGCTGATCCAGGTCATCACAGGAAGCTCCGATGTTCCACCTGAGCCACCGTGCAAGAGCCCTGTGCCCATCCAGCACTCAGAGCTCTGCACCTGCCTCTGCAGCCCCATTCTCAACAGGAGGTAGAGCAGGAGCAGCTCCATTAACCATTAACACATTTGGTTAAAGCGGGGCACCAGGCTTTTGCCTTTACATATAGCATTGGCTCATTCATCCTGCCATGTGGCACACTGGCTTTCCTGGGCCCTTCCTTGTAAACCTTCATTCAACAGCCGTGTCTCTCCATAACCCCAGCTAACCACCCATCGCCCACATGTTCCTCCATGAAAGCCAGCAAGGAGTAAGAGATTGTGAGGGAGAAGGAAAAAATGGGGGAAAGGAGCTGTATTGTCCAGCAGCAGCTTTGTATTCACAGCCCATCTTCCACCCTTCAAATCCACAGCCCATCACCCACCCTTCCACCCTGCTTTCGCTTATTTTGGCAGGACTATCTGACCCATGAAGGGACTGCAAGGAGAAGCTGGCTCAGCATGGAGACGCACACTGATATCACCACTGATATGAGAGCTGCCATCACCCAAACTCTTATCAGAGTTGGCACCATCCAGCCAGTCTCCTGTCCCCTACTTGACAGCACAGCCTGTGACCCTATCCTGAAAAGACAGAAGAGCAAAACCCTGCTCTGAGCAGAGAGCCTCTCCTTGGCATTCAGCACGTGTCCCGTCTGTGCTTTAGGAGCCTGCACATGTTAGCTGCAATGCTGATCTTCTCCCCTCATCCTCCCTAATGTTCTCATTTCTGGTTCAGCGCCTGCCAGTCGGGGCCACAGACCTCCTCTCAGTTCTGATTTCTCTCTGGAGAAGAAGGAATGAGATGAGGCAGCCCTTGGTGACCGCATGGATTTAAACTGCCGGATTTGGGGGAGCGGAGCGTGGCTGGGGCAGGAGGGGCCACGCTGCTGCATTACCAGGGGGTCATGGCAGGGTTCCCAGCCGTGGACTGTGCCAGATGGGAGCGGGAGGTCATGCCCAACGGGGAGTTCATGAAGGACGGCACCGTGCAGGAAGAACAGCAGATGACCACAGCACGGCCTCCCTTGGCCCTCGGGCGCGTTCAGGGGACAGCTTGGTTTGCAGAGCTCTTCATACCCTCCAAACCCAATCTGGCCTAAGGAAAGCAGAAGCTAACAAGGACCTATCTCTTTAACCTTATCTCTCAGCATGTAATGAAACAAGACAGAAACTGTCCTAACAGTTTGTGTTACATTCAGTAGTTTCTGAACACCTGGGCACTTTTTGCACCAGTGCAGAACACTGCTAAGGTTAGAGCTACCTGCCCCCATCAGGAGCATCTGCAGGAAGGACAGGTCTGTCCCAGTGCCAAGGAAAGGGTCATCACAGTCCCCAGTAGCTTCGGTCTTGGCTTCTGGTTCTCACATTTGGCACTGTTGTCAAGTTGAGAAAGAACTTCTAGGAGAAGACAGCATCGCAGATACTATCGAGTGTCTTCTAACTGTTAGAGAGCTCCAGCAAAACAGCCTAGGTCGGAGACTGGAGGATGTTAACACAAGGCCTTTTGGGAGAGGAAATACATCACGCTTCCCCTTGCTATCTCCAGAGATCTGGTGAAGCTGAAACTTGGCAGTACGCTCTTTTTCCTTATTAAATATTCTAATAAAAATATGCTTCTCCACTGTATGCATCACCATTTAAAAAATAAAGCGTACCTCATTTGAGGCAATTGGGGGAAAAAACCACAGAATTTCAAGAATTTTTCAGAATGCTTTCAAAGAAAGTGGGAAAAAAATCCACCCAAACACCACATTTCATCTATAAATATTTTGGTTGAAGGTTTTCAGACAGTTCTAAATGACAGCAAACAAAGTCCCAAATGGAGTCGTTGATAGCACAAAATAAGTTTTCAGTTATTCAGCATAATTCCTATTTATGTCACGGACATCTAACAAGCTCCCTCATCACCAGAAGCAAAACCCGAGCAGAAGTTATGTGGCCTCCTCCACAGGTTTCTTCACAGCCGGTCCTCCTCACTTAAGCCAACTCTAAAATGAAGAATATTGAAGAAAGTGTCACCCGTTCTTGTCCTTTGCTCTCTAATACCATTTGCTCTCAAAGGCCCCAAAACACTCCCTTTCCAGGACTGCAAGAAAACAGTAGGAAGAAGAAAGCCGTGAAGGTTTGTGGTCTTGCACACCGGGCAGCAAGCCCTGCCGTAGGGAAGCTGAACTCTACCTACAGTGCACTTCAGTTACACCAGGACAATCACGGACAGCTGCTCCTACAGAGACAGCAGCCTCGACCAGAAATCCACGTAAGGACGTTCATCATGGAAAACCTATGCCATACCAGTCAAGCTAAACATCTCACATTTTTCTCCTCAAAAGTAGTCTGTGCTTCAAGCTTGAAAAATGCAAGACTGTTGCTTGTCGCCTTAATAGGTGAAAGATCAAATAAATTACAGTTTAAATATATCTTAGAACAACCACTTCGGGGAAATTCAAGAGCCTACCAGGCAGGAAAGAGGTAAGGCCAATTCATGAGTAACCATCAGGATCAATAAAAGTTTATTATGCAATGAAATCCTTGCAAGTACTTTATCCATCCTAGTCTTAAATTTAAAAAGTGTCACAGCAACCAAAAAGAAACAGTCTTTCTCTCCCAGGTTTCTGATTAACATTCCTAGATGAGAACGAAGCACCAAGACAGAAGCATTGTGGAAGGTTTCTCCTGGTCTTGGGCCCACTCCTTGGCTCAGCTACAACCAGCCTGCTCTAAGCCTTCATCACAGCATTCAAATTCCGCAGTTTTAGGTTTCCTCCTTAAAACAGGGACAAAAGTGTTTCCCACTGAGAGCTAAGTGGTGAAGAGAGATGGTATAGGATTACTGTCATTGCTACCACTAATAGTGATGATGATTAGCAATTCATGATAACAACACAGGTAATTTGTTCCTCATTCAGAACAATGTAAGCTACACAATTCTCATCAAAACCCTCATCTTAAAATGAGAGAACAACTTTCATCTGCTGCTGTTCAGAGCAAGTGAAAAGAAGCACAAACCTCCAAGGATTTCACCAAAGATGCCCAGGAGTTGAAAAGGATGTTTAGACTAACTTGTAGAACCAAATCAGTTTTAAAATAGGCTTTACTTCCAGACCAATGGCTTCAAAGGAAAGACTGAGGTGGGTTCTGGAAGGTGTAGGGCATTTCAGGGTGCAGTCCTGCCCGGGAAAACGCAGCCCTCAAGCACCAAGAGGAGCAGAATTCAAGCGAGGGAGATGATGGAAAAGGGACCAGCAAGGCAAGCAGACTGCAGCTGCCTGGGCTAGTCCTGGGCTGGACTCCAGGCGGGGGAACAGCCTATAGGCTAAGTCTATAGGCCTCTCAGTGCCACAGCAGCAGCGCTGCCAAGCCCCCCTGCAGCCCCCAAGCACCCACACATGAACAGGACCGCTGGCTTGCATTTCCACAGCGAGGTCCAAACCCCTCCATTCCCTGTGACTAACTAGCTGTGGGATATAAAAGAGAAAGAGCTTCCACTCTTCCCGCTTTTGCACCCAGGCCTCTCTGCTTGCAGTGCAAGAAGCGACGGTGCCCGGGGCTTTGGGACAAGGGTTTGCCACCTTGTCCCAGCTCTGGCAGGGACAGCCCGGCACACAGGAGGGGCAGAGCAGCGCCCGGCACGGCCAGCGCTGCCCGGCCCCGCAGCGCCCGTGGGACCGCGCTGGTGCCTCGGGCTCGCAGCCCCCCACTGCAGCCCATCTCCTCTGCACTGTGGCTGCCAGGGCCGCCTTCCTCTTGGGAGCCATCCCCAGCCAAAACCCTTCGCAGCCCCTCACTGCCGCTCCCCCGGGGACTTGTCTTGTTCCTGCACTCCACTCGCTAACCCCATTAGCATCCCAGAATTTATAGAATAGCAGATTCTACCTCCTGGGGAAGAATTTGGTCTGCTGGTTCATATCTCTGTATTTTGTCTTCCTGAAGCGCAGTAAATCCTTTATAAGGGGAAATCTCTACCAAAAGCAACCAAAAAAGCCCAACACCTTTATAACTATTTATACATAAGGTCACAAAGCTCTGGCTGTGCTAAACAGCATAAAACAGAATGAGAAACCCTTTGAAATCTCTCACAGATGGAATAATTTAGCAAAGCAAAAGCCCAACGGCAGCATCCTGGGTGCCCAGGAAGGGGATGGCAGGGACGCAGCTGCAAGGGAGCAGGAATGGGGCTGTGCCGACACCCGGCCCGGCCACCGCGGAGCTTTGGGGTCACCCCAAAGCCAGGCTGCTCCAGGAGCAGAACAGCCCAGCCCTGCAGACCCAGCACCACCACCACATGCCCTGCGGGTGCCCACGGCTGGCACCTTGCATCCACAAGGGCTGTGAACAAAACAGGGAAGGATGAGGATTAAAGAACACACGCTTTATTGATTTCATAATAACATCAGATATCTCCTTCTGTGTAGGTCCTGTAAAACACTTGAAGATGAATCAAACTATGGTTATCCTTATTCACAGACAAAAAAAACAAAGCTCAGAAGAAAACTGCAAGCAAAAAAAATACATAATTCAATGCCTTCGACCTCCTGATCTGCAAACATGAACAGCAGAGTTTTGTCAAGCACCACTGTTTTTAAACCCCTATAAAAACTGAGCCCAACTCAGTACTGAGCATAGGCAATTGATTGTATTGATCATATATGAATTATAAAACCTCTCTGGCACAAGATTTCCTTTTGAAGGAGATGGAAGAAATCTCATTTGATGGGTGCAGAAATCTTTCAGGAAACTAAGCACACAAACCAAAACATGAGGAAGAATTTCTTCAAGCTGGTTACCTTCGAGATGGTGCCTTTCTCTCCCAGGTTACTGCCCATAAAGAGGGGTTGATGAGAGCTCTGAGCTTTGAACATCACTGTTAAACAAGAAGGAAGCCCAGAGGAGGGCTGCCCTTGCCCAGCACTGAAGACAACAAGGCTCTGTGCTCCTCACCTGTCCCAAGTCATTCCGTCAGCTCCGGGAAAGCCCCAATATCCTGGTTATCCATTTCCAGCCGGACTCCTGCTACCGCTGGCCCCACGGGCACGGTCTGGGGTCGGCCAGACAGGATGAGGAGATGGAGCTGCCCCCGATCCAGCTGGCCGCGCTGCCCAGCCCGCCCTGAGAGTGGCACTTGGGAACGGGCATGGGCTCCGTGAGCCCCGCACAGCTGGAGGAGCTCCTGCTCCTCTGCATCGCTCTGAGCGGGGATCATCGCGCTGATAAGGGATGAAAGGACCCCGTGAGATTCATCTCTCGGCACCGAGCCAGGCTTCACAGCCATTTCAACATGTAAGCACAGCAGAAAGGTGCTTCAAATGCAAGGCAGATACGAGTGTATCACACATTTCTACGAGAGCAGAGGAACAAAGGTGCAGAAAGCACAAAAGTGAGGCTTTCAACGCATCTGCCTTTAAAAAAAAAAAAATCAAATTGTGCTGGTGTCAGTTTAATTCCACCTGATCCAATTTAAAATGCTGCAAGTGGCACAGCTGGGCCAGCTGGGGCTGAGGGAGGCACTGATGAGGAACAAAAAAGGCCCCATTGGCATCAATGGCCACAATGTACCCACTGCAACCTGCTGGCTCAAAACACAGGAAAAGCAAAGGGGCTACATTCTGTAGCACGCTGAACTGAGTGAGAGGACACTCGCACGCAAAGACTTTGTTCTGTGACTACTTTTGTAAGAGGCATATGGGCTTTCTCCCAAATCCACAGCAATAGCAATGTTAAACGGGGTGTTGAAAAACGAACAGAGGAGGAGAAAATACTTATTTTACCTTGTCTTTCCCCTCTTTTTTGAGTGCAAGCTGGGGAAAGACTAAAAATAAAAAGAACAGAATCTCCTATCTTTTCACGATGCAGCTCTTCTGTTGCAAATAATTAGCAGCAGCCAAAGTGAGACCACAGCAGGTAACAGTGAGCTCGGAACAGATCTGGAGGGAGCATGAATGATTGTCTCTGTAATGAGAGAGAAGGAGGACAGCAGAGTGCTTTGCCATTATGACAAATTAATCATCCTGATTATTCTCCAGCCTCTGCACGTCTTGAGGGCTGAAGTTTTATGATCTCAATCTGGCAAAAACCCTCAGGATGGAAAAACATGCCATGGAGCTCAGCAGAGCAGTGCAGAGCCCGGCAGTTCCGCGAGGTCGGAATAGGGCCGTGTTCTTCCTCACAGGGGGCTGCCTGCGCTGAGACAAGTCCCAGGGATCCAAGACGCAGCAGCCAGAAAGGGAAACAGAAATCCCCTGGGGAGACAGCAGCACATGGCAGGAAGAGTGTTTAACGGGACCATGATCCCAGGTTGTGCACGAAAGACGGTTCAGCGGCGGAGACTTAAGATGCCGTTAAGCATGAACCATGTAGTAAGTCTCCAAGACTGCAGTAAGTCTCCAAGAAAAACATCCCCCCAAACTGCCTGAAATGACCCAAAAGCAGTGCTTTGGTGTCAACACGATTCCAGCAGGGATGTTCTGGGTCTGCTCCACGGACAGAGCCTCCTTAAACAAACGAGCCTCTTGTCTGTCCCCTTGCCCGCCTGCAAGACGCAGGCACTGTGCACAGCGCCAGCCCTTGCCGGGCTCCCGCAGCCACGAAGATGCTGGACTCGTCGTAGCACCACGTGGCCCTACAGCTCCCGTACCTGGTGACTGGTCCCACAGCAAGGCGCTGGTCTTGCCCATCTCGGGACGGAGCCGGTCTGGACAGTGTCAAGCAGGGAAGATGCCGGCCGGCCACGCGTGCGCCTCTCCGCGCTTTGCTGCTGCAGCCCGATGAGGAAACCTCACTGCAGATCATTGCTCTTTACCGGCTGCTCTGGAAACACTTCGGGCTTTACCACAGATATTTGAGGACACGACAAGCAGCCTTTTTCACACTCTATACAGACTCTCAGCACTCAAATGCATCATCCTCAGCGCGCTGCCCTCTCTGGCCAGGCCTCCTGCCATGTCACCACCCTCTCCTCTCTGCACCACTGCTGAAACAGCCTCAAAATAAGTTAAGTAACCTTCCTCATAGCACCCCACAACGTTTATCCTCTTCACACTGTGTAATCCAAAGCACCAAGATGGTCACAAATGCATCGTCCAGCAGCACTGGGCTCATAACCAGGCAAAATTAATACCCAGGTCAAGCATCTCAGTAGAGAACTCCCTAAACTCGTCAGCTCACGGAAACAAGGCACTAGGTGGGCTGAGCTATGGCAGAGCACCCGCTCCAGCCTACACCTTTGGCAAAGGAGAATTCGACATCCTCACTTGTGCCTCCAGAATAAAAGATGTTCCCAAGAGCTCCGCAGGCCGCAGAGCTTCCCACCGCTGGGGAAAGCTCAATATTCACAGCAGCCCTGCAAGGAGAGCAGCGCGCGGCTAGGCACACGCCTTGGGAAGGGAGCAGGAGGCAGGGGAAGCTGTTCCAGGAGGGCATTTAAACATCAGCGGATTACGGGCGCATGGGCAGTGCTTGATCAGTGTGCACAGGGAAGATGCACTGCACAGCAAGCAGAGTCGCGTTTAATCTGAATTATGGAGCCAACATGCTTGTAATGACATCCTCAGACACACAGTCAGAGGATGTTGCACTACCAACGGTGACCCAAGATTCTGGGTTATTTTTATACCAAGGTTTTGCCAACACTCAAAGATTTACACATTTCCCTGCCAGGTTCCTCCCACTCAAAAAAAAGAAAAAAAAAAAGAGCAGGAGGACAGAGGAGCTGGATGTTTGCTCTTTGTTTTAGAGTAGCCATCTTCTCTTGCCTACCATTTGCAATGCAAATGCTGCCCTATCTTGCAGCGGATAAGAGTCAGAAACACAACCAGCTCAATCCACCTGCGCTATTCAAGCACATAAACCCTGCAGCTAAGGCCATCTTTATGAGGTACCTGCACACTATTGACACAGGTTCAAAAATAGCCCCAGAGGGGTGTGATCCAGTGTCAACGGGAAGCTCAGTACCTCTGTTATCGTTTCAGACTATTTGCATCGCCACGGCGTGCCCTTACCTGTGTCAGAAATCTCTACCTTGCCTGCTACCAGGCAAGGAGCACATACACAGGAGAAGGAGCCCCTAATCCTAAACCAACATTGAGCACTGTCAGGTGGATTGCACTAATTCCCCAGGTGAAATTCTGCCATACGGGAGTCAGTGTTTCCATACATCTCTGCTCTGTGCTTCTTTTCATGATCAAAACTTCCATGCACAGGGACAAATGCAAAGAACTGTGTCCAGCAGAAACATGTTTTGTTTCTCAAAGTGCTGTGCTGGCTGAGAACAAAACAGCAACAGCTTCTGCCCTCAGAGGTTCAGAGCTGGGGTCCTTTCCTCAACTGACCCTTCCATGCAGAGCTACCTCCCTGCAGCTCCTCCGTGCCCGGGAGCCCATCAGGACCCTGCTGAACCACGGGCTCAACACGGCCCGTGCTATCCCGTTTATTTTCTTCTCTCCCTAGGAATTATTTCCGCCAAGGACAACACACTGCTATGCAAAATGGTCTTTAACAGCTTTCCTCTGGGGAGGACATGCAATTACCCTTACCAAAGAGAAACCTAATGGAGAGTGCTGCTTTTTTATAAAATATATGCACTCACATTTTATCCATATCTTGCCCCAAGCAACATGGAGCTTTCAGGAGAGGCAGAGTGAGGCCTCCATCACTGGGTCACTGAAGACCTGTGAAACCAGCGCAATGGAACAGTTACTACAGGCTTCCAAGGTTCGTTTCAGCCAACAGGGGCTGGCCATGCTGGAATGAGCTTTGCACCAACCACCTGGCTTTGGTTAGATCATGGACTGGATAAGCATGGCCACAAAGTGGCTCACTGCAAAGCCTTGCTAGGACAAGTTGTCCCACGAACGGCTTTGCAGCAGCGTTATCCATCTTGACCATTATGCCTGGACTGAAGGACCGGCAAGCTCATCACATGGCCTGCTCCTGCTCCTCCTCTGGACTAGCATGTCCCACTGCTCCCTCACTGCTTCCCTAGCAGTTCTTCCTAGCTCTTCCACTAACTCTTCCACTAACATTTTTTGAGGCCTCTCATCCTCCAAGAACAAGAAAACCGGATATGAATCTGTTCTTTGAAAACATTTTTCTTGCTCTAATAACTTAAAGAGCAAAGGGTGAAGTACTAAAGGCCTTTTACCGCTCAGGAACATTCACTCTTTTCTCTCCTTCCCAGCTGCCAAGAGATAGAAGTGAATCTAAATCTTTATACATACACCTGGATGGGCTCGGAAGAAATTGGGTGTGAAATGAGATGTCAAAATTATGAGCTTGCAAACCATTAAGATGACTCAGATTGTTAAATCCAAATCAAATTCCTACAGATTCTGGGGACATTCCAGCTAGGCTTCAAACTTGGCAGCCTGGTCTCTGCGATGGCCCAAACCCAAAACTCATGCGCAGAGAATCCTGCATCCTTGCCTGACCCCAGGCATTTCAACAGCAGGAGACCAACGTATCCCCAAAACCCAGACATCGGCTTAAACTGCTGCAAGTTTTTAAAATACATAATTTAAATTGCTTTTTGTTTGAGCTTCACATTTTCTTTACACTTCACCATGGTACACAGTTAGACTGGATGCATTACAAAGACTCTGAAGTCCAACCCCAGCAATAATGTTCTCACACTAACATCAACAAATCCTGATAGGTTTAAAGACATGGTGGGACCAAGCACAGCCCCGATCTCTATAATTACCTGATGTGCACATAACTATGGGGTCTGCATTCTGAATCATCTCAATCATTTTTCAGCAGCTTATCCTGTGGCCCTATAATCTTACAGAAATATCCTTAGCAAGGAAAGGAAGGGGTAGGAAATGTGGGAAGGGGATAGTGTACAGTGCGATGTATCACCCCATTTTCTATGTTTCACCTATATCCTCTCCATCTACTAAAATACCACAGATTTTTTTTTTTTAATCAAGGTGGAAACAAGCAAACATTTAGTGTCTTACCCTGACAAGACTCCCAGCACCAAGTTGAGCATGAAGAAAGAGCCAATGATGATGAGAGGGATGAAGTAAAGCCAGTTCCATGTATTTCCTGCAGCATCGTTAGTCTGAAAACAGAGAGAAGAGAGAGAAAAGCAAATATTAATCGGCTTCAGAGACAAAATACAGTCCTGAATATGCAGGGCAGAAGCCATAGGAGCTTCCTCAGATTTCCATAGGGCAGTTCACCCTGTGATAGGCTACTTTGCTATGGCCAGCAGCTGAAATGCAGGCAGAAGAACGGAGGAAGCAAGCTGAGCACCCCACTGCCCACATCACAGTCCACCAGCAGCTCCAAAATGTCTCATCTCTGATTCTACAGATCCAGACTGGCCCTGCTGGGGGATCAAATGCGGTTTTAGTGCAGAAGCACAGCTCCTGTCCCGGCCTCCTGCCTCCTGCCCCAGGTTGGAGCTGGCATGTGCTGAGCAGCAGGGCTGTATTTACATCTGAATTGAGACACAACAAGGGGAGGGAGCCACAGGCTTCCGCTAATCTATGCTGCAATTAAGGCAGTATGTGGCACCCTGCCCAAAATCTGTGTGTGCACACAGAAGACAAGAAGCCTGCAAGAAAAGGAGGCATCTTTAGAGCATTTGTGCTTACTCAGCACTTGGGGGCTGTGTCATCAAAATCCATCTCGGGCTGAGTAAACTACAGTGCAGATTAAGGGGAGGGGAGGCTGCTTCGGCTCCTTACAAAGTTTCTGCATTCATCAACCACAAGAGAGCTCTTTAAGGAAATGCTGAAAAGTAAAATGCCACATGGCCATTACCAGAGCCAAACGCCTAGGAAAGTGCAAATTCTTCTCTTTGGAGCGAGGGATGCAGCAAGCGAGAAGGGCTGGTGTGAGGCAGAGGAGAGGCAAAGAACAAGATAAAACAGGAGCCCTGAAGGCCCCTTCCTCCTCCTCGGCTTGCAGGACAACCCACTTCCCCCATCAGAGCTCAGCGGGCACTGCAGAGAGCGCTCACAAACATCAACAAAACACATTAATTCTAATTGATATTAGTGCCTCCTATTTGTTATTTGGGGTGCTTTTTAGTCCCGACTCCAAATCATATTTGGAAGTGAGGCTTTGCTTGCAGAAGAGCATTCACATAGGAAGAGCCTGAAACACGGGCATGAATATCTCAGCCACGTGTGCTCCTGGTACCGCTTGGAGACGTCTCCGCACAAGCAGACACGACCCAGAAAACACACAGGAACAACATGCAGTGGCAGTGACTCTTACAGGTGGTAGCACTTACGGTACTGATAATACATAATAATAAATACCTAAGTACATAATACATAAATACCTTTTCTGAGACATTTTTAATACGGTGCCTATCTGCCTCAGTCCTTCCTCAAGGAGCCCTGGTGCTCACTGCCTGACAAACGTTTATCCAAATAGCTGACATACTCAGCAGCTTTATGTCAGTTGATCAGTGAGTCACCCAAGACGAGAACTAGCTAATCCAGCAACAAACCAACGCTGCTAGAGGCGAAACCAGTGGGAGACAAGAAAATGAGTTTGAAGAGGAAAAGAAGAATGCAGAAAAATGGAAAACGGTCCAGTTCCTTCTCTCAGCACTGAATTTTTAATGTCTTTTCTGAAACCTATTGTCGCACCACAGCAGTGTTTCTTCTTTGACCATTTTATTTCTCTGCTCCTCTTTCAGCTTTTCCATGTTTCTTTTCCCTGTTCTCCTGTTGCACAGGGTGGTAAGGACCCTTATCCTAAGCACCTCTTGCCCAACACACATAGAAACATAGGGCCTAATATAGCCCCAGCCTCCTTTCTTGGGATTTATCTCCAAAATTTGAATTTATATATATATATATATATATGAGGCTGATATTTAGTTCCCATTGCACTGACCTAGATGGAAGCCTCCGTGCCACCAGCTGGAGCCATCACTGCCCATCCAGCAGGGCTAGGCTGGGGCTGCCCTCAAGCCAACGAGGAGGAAGAGCCAGAGGAAGGCACAGATGGGAGAGGGGAGGCCACATAAACACAGGGCGCAGGAGGCTCAATGCTGCCAAATGATCTTTTATCATTTATTTATTCGTTTGAAGCCCAAACTTGGCGACAGATCCTCGATCCCGTGCCGCGATCAAAGGCTTTAAAATGAAATGTGCTGAAACGCGGCTGATGCAGCTCCCTCGCCGAGCCCCTGCCCGCGGCCGGCAGGGCCAGGCCTTGCTCTGCCTGTTCTGCCGCCCACACAGGGGTCCAGGACGAGGTGGGGACAGAACCGCGGGGAAAAGGGTCACCAGAAGACTCAGGAGAGCCGGAACCACCACGGACATGGAGCTGCTTGCCAGCTCCTAGCTGAACCCTGGACCCGAGCCGAACCTGGGCTCCCAGCTGAACCCAAGTAAGGCCCACGGCACCGGCTAGGCCACAGCGAGCTGTCCTAAGGAAGCAGAACCTCCAGCTGCCAAGAGAGCCGAGCTGTGGCCTTCAGGAAGAGCCGGTGGCCGCCCAGGCCGAGCCCGGCAGCGAGGGCAGCTCACCACGGGCAGAGCGGCCGGGCCCGGCCTAGAGCCCAGCTGGTTCATCGATCAATGATCAAAACAACTTTATGCTCTGGCTAAAATACTTCATTGGTTCAATGTCCGGCTCATTGTCAGGGCTACTTAATCCTAAGCACAGGTCTAACTTAATAGGGAAGAAGCAGAAAAAATGCTTGTACAAAGGGGCTAGAATTACCTCAAGAAGCACACGGGCTCTCTCGTGGCTTAGGAGGTGCTGCTGCAATCGCAGCAGGAGCAGCACCGTGCTGGAGCCTTGCTCAGACGTGCCCCAGGCGGTGCGGTGGAAGCTCCCATCAGTCAAGCTTGCCAGCACAGAGCATCAGAGATGCAGTGCTGGGATGTGGGATACAGAGAGCCCAGGAGACACTCTGCCGGTCACAGAGGAAGCGGAAAACAAGGGAACTATCTCCGGCTTTGA
>JAVCKT010014611.1:0-12454 GCA_032273925.1 Rhynchotus rufescens
ATTTTGTGAGGTGAGGTCAGGGCTCAGGTGCCAGAGAAAATGGAGCGGGCCGGGCCCGGGGTGCCGCGCGCCCCGAGGGCGTTTTCCTAAAACACCAAGAAATGTCAATAAAAGCCACCAGAGCCACTGTGTAGATTCCTTTTTTTTTTTCTTCCTCCTTTCCCCTCTTTCTCCCTCTTTTTTTTAAGCTACGGAAGCGACCTCACAAGACGATACTTGACAACTCTCCTGGTCTTTTCCAGGATACTACAGGGAAGGAGAAGGGGGAATAACAAAAATAAAGCCCTAAAGCTCAGTTGCAAACTAGTCAAACCCTGTCGCTGGGCGGCTGAAGCCGAACGCGACCAGTGGGAGTTTGCAGGCACCAGCGATGCGAGCGCGGCCTCTTTGGGGAGAAAAGAGGCAAATTCCTCCGGGAGCCGCTTCCATCGTCCCGAGGAAGCCCCACGAGCCCCAAGCTAAAGTGCTGCAACCCCCCCTAAAATCTAAACATATAAAAATACATGATTCGAATATGATCGCCGTGCTCGAGCATGAAACGCGTCGCGCGCCCGCTCTGCTCCTCAGGGCTCTCCTCTCGCTTGGCCATGTTGCCACCCCGAGATTAAAGCAAGAGATTTAAAACAGATGCCTCAAAATAAGCCAGACAGCGGGAGCACGGCCACTTGTGGGGAAACACTGCCGAAAGCGGTTAATAATTCGGGATGGCGGCCCTGATGCCACAGCCTTCATCCGCTGAAGCCACCGGGCACATCCTTTAGCCAAATAAAGATGTAGTTTTACTTTTAGTAGTTTTGCTTTTGTAGTTTTACTTCTGCTCCTGCAAGTGCTGCCTCCTCCATCACTTGGAGCCGATGGCAGAAGATGAGAGCTGAGCCACCACATACATATTTAAGCATTGATGCCAATAAAACAGAATTTAACACCTTGCAGCAAGAACCTGTTACAGATGTAAGTCACTAAGGGCCCTCAGAGGTTCCTGCTTCCTCTCTAACACCCCATCTAAAACCTTAGAGCTTCCTTAGAGTTCGCCATTCAACTGGAGCTGTTTTATCCACAGAAATCAAAGAAGTTGTGATGGATCCAGAGATTTGCTTGGGATGATCTAGGGACCATGGCACGACACGGAGACACAGCCAACATTGCTCCTTTCCTGTCCTTCCCCTGCACCTCATGGAACGGGATTTGATTCAACTACACCCGCAATTAAAATGTAATACCAAGAACTCCAAGAAACTTTGGCACCAGAGCTGCTCTAATATCCCCTCACAGAACAAGCAATTATTACCTCAAATGCAATGCAAAAAAGGAGATCTAAAATAAGGGGCTGTATCATGTTCTAGATCCTATGGCTCTTCCCTGCCACCAAGGAAATGCTGATTGCAGTTAATTCTGGTCATTGGAGAGTTTGCTTAGCCAGAGGCTGCCCCATCATGTATTTAAGAACACATCAGAACTTTTAGAAAGTTTTAAATATGATTTGTCCAACAAAATAAATAAATAAATAATATACATATGCTCAGAAACCCTCAAAGCACCAAAATTCAGCATCCAGAGCACAGCCACTGGAGCAGCTTTTAATGCAAACTGCTTTGCAAGTTTAAGAAAGTTGTTTTTAATTGCACCGTACAACAAAATGACAACGTGATTATTCTGAGCATTCCCCAAGCATTCAAATCATAACCTGCAAGACCTGAAATTAAAGGTGGTGGGGAGAAAAAGCTCGAATAGATTATTTGCCTGAAAGCCCCGATTGTAAGGACAGGCTACAAATTCTCCACTCATCTTTCCTGGTGGTTTTCAGCAAAGCAAACAAGCCGTGGCTCAAGCCAGACCAGTTCACATAGAATTTCAAGAAGCAGGAGCTTAAAGCAGTGGGTATATTTGATTCACGCATGTAACGGACAGGAGACAATAGATGGGTGCAAGCATTCTTGGGGGAAAAGTAGCTAAATAAATAAAATGCCAACTTTAGGGCTTATCAGACTTCTAGTTTTGATTGAAAAAAAAAATCTACAAGAAAATCCAGACTGGGTAGTTTAATCTGAGAACACATAATCCACACACTGCCCTGGGGCAAGCTATTGTTATTATTGTGATATTTAAATATGATCCCACCTGATACAAAAAAACTTAGGAATCATTTCTGTCCATCAACTAACCTTAACTTGTTTTAGATGGAGCTCCCATTACTAGAGCTAAGATAAGTTTATCTGGTAACCTGGCAGTCGTGGTGCTAGAAGGACGGATGCGAAGTGTGTTGGTAACGGGAGAGGAAGACTCCCTCCTTCCTCCCATCCCTGGCTCTAGCCTAACTGCACATGAGCAGAGCTAGTTTTGAGTATTGTCAAAAACACCATGGAGAGGAGCAAGATTTTGGTTTGGCCTTGGGTGACCTCTCAAAACTTCTACCGTTTCAGCTTGCTTCTGTTTCTTCTGGCATCAGAGAGCGTGCTCAAACCAAATACTATTTTTAACTTTAATTTCAAGGTCTAGAAAAAGAAGTAAAAGAAACTCTATTTCCTGGTAAGCTTGATGCAGAGATATATTGCCAAGTTCATACTTCAAATCTCGAAAAATCAACCGATTTCGGAGATTATCCATTCTACCAGCTTTACGTCAGCTAAACTGTGATTATTGCCGGACTCCCTTTCCCAAGGAAAATATTATGTTTCCAGCTCTAAAAGCATTAAGGAAGTTTCAAAGCCAAAACACCATACATCACTAAGCATGAATTTATCCAACCCAAGGAGTTTGTAGCAATCCAAGCCTTTTAAGCGAGAGATCTTTTCCATCTCTCCAGAAAGAAAATCAGTTTCACTGCTTTAAAGAAACAGTTTTCTCAAAGCTGTGAGCTAAATTCTCCAAAGATCAAAGGTCTGAAAAAGTAAGTCCAATATTTGAAAAAAAAAATCCTTATGAAATTAGGAATCTCCTTCCTTGCAATACCAATTTTATTCTTATATAGGCAAGAGATCGGATTAATTTGAGGACATTTGTTCTGAACCACCAGCATCTTTAAGTCAGTTTTCATTCACCTGGAGGTATCTGCATGCCGAGGCTGGTGGGCAAGTCCACATTTATATTCCAGGAATGGAATCACACACTGGGAAACCAGTGACATCATCACCAAGCAGGAGCAGAACCCCAGAACGGGCTGCGTTCCCTTCCAAAATGGGCAGAATTACTCAGGTTCACCCCTTGTCACTTATTACAACTCAATTCCTTAATATTAAAAGCTTTATGCACATATATACCATTAAATTTCTACCAACTTTTAAGCAGTAACCAAAGAGGGGATCCAAGTCTCATTAAATTCTTAATTAAATTCAGTGTGGCCAAGTTCAGTGGAGGTGGGATCAGGCTGCCCCTTACACAAGGGCATTTTATTTGTGCAGGGAAACACT
Source organism: Rhynchotus rufescens (assembly GCA_032273925.1). Taxonomy (NCBI): domain Eukaryota; kingdom Metazoa; phylum Chordata; class Aves; order Tinamiformes; family Tinamidae; genus Rhynchotus; species Rhynchotus rufescens. Next base: position 3,408 of record JAVCKT010014611.1, read on the forward strand.
CTCCCCTCTTGCAGAAACTAAATACAACAATATCTTATTCCTACCTGAAATAAGAACCCTGTAAAGAGAGCGAATATTCTCTCCCCTAATCTAAACAGATGCATTCACTGCAGATGCTTTCTGGAAAGTTGAGCAGAGATCGTTTTGTTCATCCTCCCATCTGTGTATCTTACAACAGAAGGGAGCAGAAACTCTTGCTCACGTTGCAAGAATATTCTGAATATTCCCTTATGAACTCAAGGGGAATGTGCATGCAGGGACAGGTAACAGGAACGTTAGAGTACAGTAGTCGAATTTATTAGATTTCTGGTATGATTGATCCTTTTAAGATATTCTTTATAAAAAAGGAAACATCAAGCAGTGATTATGCCAAAAGGCACCTTAAGAGATTTACTCCTAGGCATGCAACTCTGCCATGGAAGTCAATCTCCTGCTACCTAAATTAATCAAATCTGTATTAGACAAGAAAGTCCGTCTTAAACATCTCCTTGAGCAACTTTTTAAATTGCCCTTTTGGTAGAAGGTTTGTGAAGGAAGTTTAAAACGTTGCCGCAATCAAATTGATGGAAAAGGCCTTGTTTTACACATACTGAAGCAACAGTTGCAGAAAGTAATATGACTTCGTAGCACTTTGCATTCAAGAGATCATCATAAGCTGTTGTATGAGGCCTCGTTTTTTTGGGAGGTGTTCCTAAAGCGCATCTGCTTTGCAACCTGGACATTTTTCTGTTCAAACCCATATTTCTTTCTCAGTTGCTCACCACAGAAGCTACTGCTGTCAAAGCCAGCGAGAAGACAAACGAGCAACAAAGTTATGGGGAAATAGTTGTTGAATGTCAAACCAGGAGGCACAGCTGCAACACACACCCTGAGGTTTAATTCTACCTTTTAGATGCAGAGAACTCATTTCCAGTGCCCTTTCACCACATTTATTGTGCGGGTCCCCCAAGCAACACCGCGCAGGCTGGGCTGGACTCACCTTTTCGAGGTACTCATGTCCACAGGTTCATCTCCGGTCTGAACCTCCACTTTAATGGTAGCTTTCACTTCTCCACCTTTCAACAATCCTTGCACTTTTGCAGCTCCAGGATCTGCTTTTATCTTCATGTCGCCTTCAGCGTTTACGTCTGCTCCCAACAGTCCTTTCTCCATTTTTATTTTTTTGCTGTCCACATCGTTATGCGGTACGTCCCGCTCGAGCGCTCGTTTCTGACTCCGGGTCCTGCATGCTTCCTCTGTCATGGTGAGGCTCTGCAGCAAGAGGAGACACAAATGAGGTAAGAGCATTGAGAAAACACCGAAAAAAAAGTTGGGCAAAACACCTTAATTTCCAAACAGGGCAAAGTACAGCGGTTACGGCACAAGAAACTCAAAGAGGAGCAGCAGCCTTGCCGGGACGCCCACTTACCCTATCGCCAAAATACATCTCAGTTGGCAGCTATTAAGCACGGAGCATCCGCCATGCCCACACTTTTTATGCTAAGCAAAAAAACAAACACCAAAAAGAGGCCAAATCCCCCACACCCGCACCCAAACCCCCTAAGTATAAAGCAGGATCACAAGGGGTCAAGAAAACCCGCACAGGAGCGCGGGGGGACATACAAACCGGCACGATTCCAAAGTTTGGAGCTTTTCCAAAGAGCAGGAAGACCGTACGTATTTGTCTCGTATGCAAATAGAAGTAATTACAACTCCCCTCGCTCAGGATCTCGGCGGGAGCCCTGCCATGGATCTCCCGGGGCTGTGCCGGGCGCGAGTGGCGGGGAGCGCAGGCTGGGGACGCGAGGGGCGTCCTCGGCGCGCGGCCACCGGCCACTACGGCACTGCCATTGTAGGAGCCAACTTGCTACTTTCTCCCCTCCTAATGAATGAGCCCGGCTTTTCCAGGGCTGCACAGGAAGTGCTCGGCTCCCAGGGGATCCCGGTTAACTCCCTGCGTGCCGGAGGCACTGAAAGTTGGGCCGCGGGCGCCGCTCGGGCCGCCTCCGCTCTGCGCGCGCCCGCGGCCGGACCGGGACCGGCCGCCCCGGGAGCTGAGTCAGGCTTTGATCCCATGACATCACCCGGCTCCACATGACCCTTCCCAGGATGCAGCCCGACACACAAAGCGCTTTCCAGAAACCAGTCTGCGCCGGTTGCCGGCACTGCGGGGTCGGGATCGGGATCGTGGGCCGGGCGGCACCGCCGCGGGACGGCCCCTGCCACAGAAGTTTCCGCCAGCGCAGCCGGGTTCTTCTTTTCCTGCAAATCAAGCAAATTTCGGGAGTGACGCCAGCAAAGCAGGAGTTGGAGCAAGTGTCTGCAGTGTTTTAAAGGCTGGAATTCTGCAAGTCTTGTTAACCTCTGCTTCTCCCCAGCCGGTTATTGCAGGGCCTTGCAAGTGAGCGGCAGCATGAGCAGGGAGCGAGCATGCATGGGTGCAGGAGTGCACGGGCTGCAGGAGTGCACGGGCTGCAGGAGCGCACGCTGCACGTGCATGCACAGCTCGGCCACCCTCGAACGTCAAGCAATGGGAAAAAGGAGGGCGTCCCATAAGCAATTTTGGTGTTTAGGGAAGGGAGCAAACGGAGGAGCCCGGGCGAAGAGCGGGGATGTGGCAGCTCCAGGGACACGGAGGAAACCCCCTAATCCAGACCTGCCGACCCCGCTCCCATCGCGATTCCAGCGTCACTGTGGCCACTCCACCATCTTTTCCTCCTGGGACAAGGGTCTTTCGGCTTGTCTGGAAAGTAATCTGTTCAGGTGGCTTCATCTCTGCGTTTAGACCACCGAGCCTCGAGCCACGTCGAGGGATTTGAACCTCTGCGTCACCCGCGAGCTGCTAACAAACTTCAAACCCCGCTACTCCGACAGCGTTCCCTCGCAGCCCACGATTCCCAAAGCAGCAGCTGCCTTTATCCCTGCCACATCCTCAACGCTCCCGTATGGGACACGTGCGGCTCCAACCTTGGCTTGCAAGGGGCTTCAGCTCCCCACGGGTCCACTCCATGCACAGCCCACGGGGGACACTTGGCAGGGGCAGTTTTCCTTCCAGGAACAGTGCAGCTGCTAGGACAGCTCCTTTGCAGACTAAAATGCACGTTTTCCTTGCGCGTTTGAGGTATTTTGTCACAGCAACGTCCCCTGGGAAGCGTGCGGGGACAGGAGAGCATCCTCACCCGCGCTGCTAGAAAGGCCTTGGGACAAGATTGCACGGAGATTTTACAGCCCAACCTGATGATGATTGCAAGTGCGGGCTCGAGATTGATGTATATGCACACGCATGCAGAAACCGGGCTGCACAGCTCCCCTGCCACCGTGATGTTAAGTCATATTTATTATAGATGAGCCTTAAATGACGCCGCCCATAAGAGCTGCTTTAACTCTTGCAGGAGCTGGTCCTGGTGCATCCAGGGCTACTGCAACACGTCACAGGTGGAGAGAAAGGCGGGATTACACAGAAAATGTTAAGTTTTATGGAGGGCTCTGCTTTTTATTACGAGGAACGGCACAGCTCTGGGCGAGGTGTGGGGAGCGAGTCACCCAGCTAAAGGGCTATCCCTGTAACAGATTAACCACTAGGATCAATTCAAAAGGGAGTTCAGTACACGATAGGCACGATATAAAATGCAGTAAACCTCCTGCACTGCAGGCCACGGGGTTACCCCATCACACGCAGCTATTTTAAACTCCTGTCAAAGAAAATCACCAATTCACTGCCTTTTTAACATACGAACAACAAACGAAAGCCCCCAGTCTTCCACAGGTCTGTAACCTCTTCATGCTACGCTGGTAATGTTATGGACACCTCTGATTCCATAGGTGTCCATACGCTTTCCTTTTGGGAAAGCACTGAAAGGGATCTCTTGCTGTCTTCCAAACCATCCTTTACAAACTGTCCTCCCCTGGGAGAGCAGAGCAGCAAGAGCACAAAGACGAACCTGGTACCCGAGGCAGGACCAGAAAGGGTCTGCAATCCCCCCACATGTCCAGGAACAGCCACGGACCCAAAACACAATTAAAAGGAGCCCTTTCCCTGCAATCTGTGACAAACGCTTCCACTTTTCCTTGCATCGCCCTTGCAAACCGCTGTGCCACCTCCTGTCTCCTCTCCCATTCCCAAATTATGGCTTCATGCTATGAGCCACAAAGAACCCTGGACAGGAGTTAAAAAATTATCTTCTGGCTCTGCTGGAGCCTGTTCATGTTTCTGGCGAGCACGAGCAGCAGATATTGGTTGAGCAGAGATCATCTACAGCAGGTTTTGAATCGGAACTACAGCCGCACACTGAACTAGCATCCAGCAACAGGATATTTGCTTTTTTTGGTCGAAAAAAAAAATAAAATAAAATAAAATAAAGATCAAGAACCTTCTTCCAGCCTAATCTGGAATTTTTTACAGTGAGGAGAGGAAAAAAAAGGGAAAAAAAAGAAGTTTACCAGAGAGATCTGGAGTTCAAGCTAATGCCTTGTGGTGCAAACTATTATTAAATATTATCAGACCACTTTAGATATTTTCTAAGTGCAATCGATCAAAATTAAGTTAGCGACTGAGCAGTCCCTCCTGCTCCATGCACGGATGACCGGACTACTGCCTAAGGGCAGCCTGTAGATATGGGATACAGGGCAGCCCCTCCCTGGATTCGGGATTTGGATCTCTGGGCAGGATGCAAGAGGCTGCCACAAGGTGCTGCTCCGACCAGGCCTCAATTGGTTCTGCCATAAATATAAATATTTTTGGCTTTTTATATGCTCAGTGTTATTGGAGCGAGAAGCGACACGTGCTGCGGAAGGTCATGCTAAAGTTTCCTCTGCAAACATGTGTGTGCACAGTGCACACACGTGTGCATACATACTAACACGTGTATACACTGCACACACGTGTGCACACGCACTGACACGTGCCTGCACACGCCGTGGAAGGAGCCTCTCTCCTTGCCACGTGCATTTTCAGAAGAAACTTCCTCTTGCCAAAGCAAAAACCAGCCGCTTTTTAAGGAATAAAACAACCCAACTGCAGCAAGATAAAAAACACTGGTTATTTTGTGGGTAGCAGAAAAAAAAAAAAAAAAAATCCATGACTGGATTGGATGGGACAACCAAAAACCCCTTCCCTTGCCTGGAAGGAGGAGGGCAGCAGCCAGCGCGGGCTGCTCCCTTTTCCACGTTAGCCACAGTGCCCATATCCCGACGGATAACAGAGGGAAAACACCCAAGTTTTCCTTGAATCCGAGCGAGGAGTCTCCCGGCAGCCAGTGGGCTTCCGTGGCGGTGGGAAGGCCACCTTCCCTCCCGCGCGGGGTGGCCGGCAGGCCCCAGCCCGCGAAGGGTTAAGCCCTGCCATTTTGGTGCCATTCACCGATATGTCCATTAAGGGTGTTACATAACAAAATGGCAGCGCTTAACCCTTCGGGCGCCACGCTCCCACCGCACCTTGCGGGAGGCGCCTGTCTCTTCCCTCCCCGTTATCCATGGTTTTCCTGTCGCCCCGGAGCTTCGAGGGCAGCGGCAGGCCCCGGCCCGGGGGCTGCTGCCCGGGAAGCGCCAGCCGGGCACACGTGCTGAAGGCCACGTCGGTCGGGAGCGGGGCCTTAAGAGCGCTCCAAACGCTTTTCCTTGGAAAACCCAGCCCTGGGATACCGGCAACGCTGGGAATGTGGGGTCGTGAGGTGCTAAGCTGCCCCCGAAGCGGCTGCGGGGCCCCTGTTCAGGGAGGTGACAATCCGGGTGCTCCTGGTGCCCGCCGTGGCGGCAGGCCCGGCTGCTCTGCGTCCTTCCGAGGTGCTTTTATCCGCGTGCCGGGGCCCGGCAGGAGGCGGCAGCCCCGCTGCAAACACAGGGCCGTGGTGTGGGCACGACGGGAAGCGGTTCGGCCCCCCGGCGCCTAAACGGCTCCTGAAATCCGGCACACAAACCTTGGAGTGGAGGCACCTGCACGCCCAGCCCGGGATGCCAAGGCCTGAACTCGGGATCTGGGCAAGAGGGGAAAAAAACTGCACAGAAATAACCTTTTTTTTTCTCTCCTAAATAACTTTTACTACTGCTGCTATTCCCTCACCAACGTAGCCAGCCTAAAATTTGAGAGAAACGAAACAATACAAAAGAAAAAAGCACCTCCCAGCTCCGCCGCGATGACACCGATTCCCCCGCCTCGCGTCGGAGCAGCTAAGGAGGAACAATACAGTCAAAAACCATTAAATAAATAAATAACTAGCCACAAGCTTTTAGTAAGATCACAATCCTTACACTTATTTAAGTTAACTTTCCATTTTTTAGCAGCTCGCAATAGAGGGACTTTTTCTTTTTAGAGAAATAGGAAAAGATACCTATTTATTATGAGAAACCTATGGCCTGACTTCAATCTAGCAACAGAGACACATGAGATACGGGTTTCCTAGTCACCTCAACCCTTAGAGACACTAACTAGTGATTAAAACCTGTTTATCCAGGGTTTATTTTGACTCAAAAATAAAACCTTTCACTTATAAATCACTATAATTTTATTTAAGCTTTTATTTCATGTGGGCAGATTTAAATATTAAGTAACAGCACTGCAGACTGCAATCAACTGCTCCCCCCCTCCTCCCATTAAATGTATGCTTCTCATTAGAAAAGGGATCTAGGTTGGTTCATTTATTTTAACGCAAAAACTGCAAAATTATCATCTTTAGGCAGTCACAACAACAAGAGCGGCTTTTCTAGCACCACATGCTGTGTATATTATAACAGAGGCTATTCCTCATTTCAGCGTAGTTTGGAAAGCCAAAGAGAGCAGCTTTTCTGTGCACACAGGCGGAGCATCACTGCCCTGCAAGAGGCACCATACTTAGGGCCATGTTCATACACACCTATATAGTGTGTATGTATGTGTGTATACATATATATATATATTTTTTATATACACACACACATATACACACACACCCCTCCCTTTACAACCTCAGTAAGTTCATGGACGTGTTAGTGTAGGTAGATGTAAAATACAGTGTAGGCAAAAGAACAATTCTGAATTTTCCTATTTCTCAACTAACACTCTTAATTCCTATTAAAACCTTTAAACTGTATTAATTCTAAGGTCCACTTCTCAGGGTTTAAAGGTAGGAGAGGGTACTACTTAGAGCCACTAAATAAGGAATTTGCTTGACCTGAATTTTGCCCCAAGTTTCATGGGTATATTTTTGTCTAGAAACTACTGGGCAGGAAGTCTGCTAGTGACTTACGTCTGGGCTTTGTACTACCAGCAAAATCACAGAGATTCCTCAGTGCAGAATATCACTTAAGTACCAGTTTCAGTCATGGTCCATAACAGCAGCATTTGCATAAAAGTTGATTCGGAAAAATCAGATTGTATTTATACGCATTCCTACATCCTCACAGAGAAACTTTTCAAGTATTTTCCGGTAGTTGTTTTTAAAACACAATCCCATTTAACCTTTTGGTCTCATGAAACACGGCACAAAACACTGCACATTTAAACTCTGGAAGTTGCATCTCCAAAGACTGTTCTTCCTTTTCAAATTCTGCTGCTTTGCACAGATTTGGGGACTTAGGTAAGAAACAGTCACATCGTAAAAAAAATCAGCAGTGCTTATGGCTTTTACCACAACATTAGCTCTAAAGCTGGCTCTGGTAAATCACAATAAATCAAATTCATAAATTTATGAGTTAAATCAAATTTGTAAATTTATGAGTAGACACATCAATATTTACATTGTTTATAACAAGTTTCTTTCGGTACTTCAGCAAGGTAGGCGAGCATCACTACACACAAAATAGCTCATCAAGACTATTATCCACTGCGTTACTTGTATCCCCAGCACTATTTCATTGCGAGACCTAAAAAAGTATCTGCAGACATTTCAGATTCATTCCCGATTTTTCTTTTTGTGAAATGATTAACATACACAGGATTGTCAAGGGAAGGAGTTTTGTGCGCTCGCTTTGTACTCCTCATTACATCCAGACCGTGCAGCTGTTGCCGATGCCTGGTTAATAGGAAGTGAAACTTCTCTGTCCATTTGCAAGCTAGGGAGATTTTTACCTACTCTGGAGTGTTGATCAACTGCTCAGTGAAAGGCGACTTTGATCAAGACATAGGAACTGAATCCAGATTCCAGCTCCACCTTCTACAGACCCTCCTCCTCATCCTGTGCAGGACAGGAGCAGAGGAGCAGGAAGAGCCGACGATTCCACCTCTCCCACTTCCCAGTCCCATCTTTTATTAACAAATCTGCGCTGGGGTTGAAAATGCCCGTGCCTCATTAGAGATGAGCATGTCAGACACCCATCTATGGAGAACTCCTTACCTGTCAATGAAGTTCATGGGTTCCCAGGGGAATCCTGTCCAGTTCTGCTGGCTGAAAATGACTGCAACGGAGATCCTGGGGGGAAAGACAAGATGTTTAGGACGCTTTGGTTATACTAACTGTATACCAATATAAATCGGTATTTTTCTTCAGCAAGGTTTCCAGCTCTTGCTGTGTGCCAGGACAGCAGCAAAGCCGCTGCAGAAGCATTTCAGGAGCTGGGACACGTCAGTGAGACGCAGCAAACCAGTGCACTTGCCCAGTAGACTAGGGCAGCTTAGTCTAGAGCCTAATGACACCAAACTGTTAATGACAGAAAAGACTTGCAGCTTGGACAGCTTCTTGAGGACAAAATTCAAATGGGGAAGTCCTGGCACTCAGCTGTGCAACTCAAGGTGTCCCTTGGTGCCCGACCAGACAGCTGCTCCTCCCGCTTCCCTCTCTCCCATTTCTGTCCTCGGGTGCTGGGACACAGGGACCAGGGCCCCTCTCGGCCCGCTCTCCCCCAGGCTGAACGGGCCCCGCTCGCTTGGGCTCTCCTGGGAGGGAAGACGCTCCAGGCCCTTCCTCATCTCTGTTACTCCCTGCTGGCCCCTCTCCAGCAGCTCCAGGTCCCCCTTGGCCCGGGGAGCCCAGAGCTGCCCCCAGAGCTCCAGGATCAGGATCCCCTCCCTGCCCTGCTGCCGCCGGCCTCCCGATGCAGCCAGGAGCCCATCGGCCTCCTTGGCCACCAGGGCCTCCCCATGGGCACCTTGGTGCCCC
>JAVCKT010014617.1:19887-63180 GCA_032273925.1 Rhynchotus rufescens
TCATTGTAGACCTAGTTCTCAGTACAAAGGACAATTGGATAAAATGCTGTTTTTAAAATGGGTCTCTTAAAGAGGAAAAACTGCTGAAATATAGCAGCAGAAGATGGAGTTAGTGTGTCAAAACCTTCTAGAAAGTTTGTCCAGTGATTTCTACCTCCTCAGCTTGAACCTGATTCAAAATTCACTGAAATCTCTAGGAAGCTCCTATGTGCTCTGCAATATGCCCTTTTTAGTTACTTTTATGTATGTATTAATAGCAGATTTTGGTTATATTCACTGATCACCAGACTATCTGGCATCTTTGGAAGGTGCTATTTACATGCATGTTGACAAATATCCCCAGCAAAATGACCGTAGAAATGTGATTCTTTTTCCATTTTAAATATTAACATTCAGTTTAAGAGGCCTTAGCTTGTCATATATAATAAATAATAGATTGCTGTACTATTTGCTAAGGCTACCTAATCACAGGAGCTCCAAAAATCCTTTTTATTTGAAGGTTTAGGATAATTATAAAAATAATGGTTGACTAAATGGAGCTGACGTGGCCTTCTCAGCACTCAGTGTGACCTGATAGCCTTTGTACTTTGAGAAGGGATGGCTCTGGAGGAAGAACTGTTTGTAGAGGTTGTACCTTCCAGTCTGTGCTGTGAGTCTAACTGCAGAGGACCCTTTTGCTGCTTTTTAATTTGGTTCCTCTGGATCCTGAGCCCTGCCAGACCCTCCTCTCCATGTGCATAAGCAGAGCTGCTCGCTGCATTCCAGCCCACTGCTTGGTGCAGTCCCACCAAGGCAGGTTGAGCCAACAAGCTGAATATGCTGTGGGCTGCAAACTGTGTCCAACACAGTGCTGGGCTGGAGCTTCTCTGCTGCACAGGCCTGGCTGAACCCTTGTCCACAGAGCAAAGGGAGGCAGAGCTGGGCTGTTCCTACCACCTTTTAACCTGCAGGAGGCAGGAAGAGGCAGCTGTGCTGGCTGCCCTGGCCTTTCTGTGCAGATCTTTTTCAGAAAGGAATCCCCCCTCCTTGGCATCACTGTTCCTCCATGGGAGCAACATGTATCTAATTCTTCTCATTCATTTCTAAGGTCTTTAATCACTGACAAAACTTCATGAACAATTTAGAAGTGTTCTAAGAAAAGAATTAAACTTGCTGCTGGACACAATCAGAGCTTGTTATGTGTTACAGTATTCCTGTCTCACTGTGCTTTTCCCGAGCAGAAAGTACCTTGATCTTTAAACAGAACATTTTCTCCAGGTGAGATGATGAGAATAATGGCCAACTGCAGAGTAGTTAATTTATTTGTGTTCTTATCAACTGCAAATGAACTCCACCTCCAGTGCCTACCATATGTAGGTATGCAGAAAGTGTCACAGCACAAGGCTTTTCTGTCTTTTAGGGGGAAAAAAGGGTTTATTGCCTTTCTTACCAGAGAATTTTAGGGAAAATATTGCTGAAACTATAAGTGTGTCTGTAACAGCCACCACTGATGGATCTATGACCCTGAGAACTAAAATCACAAGCAACCATGACTAGGGTAGAAGTTCAACCCCTGCCTTTCTTTAGCTCTCTGTGAATCAGATGGGAACTGGGCCTTTTATTACCTAGTAGATGTCACACACAGGAAAACTACCCAGAGCATGTGTTGTGGAAGCTGTGCCTGCAGAACCCATTAGCTGTTTTAATGAGAGGAGAGAAAACAAGAAATAATCATGGATGTGTTTGCTTCAAAGATGGATCAAGCCAAAGAATGGCTGGGACGTACCCAGCACTCCCCAACACTGATATTATAATCTGTTCCCTTTTCATTTATTTCTTTTCAGGATCCTGCTGTGTTAGAAGCTCATTGTACCTACCTAACCTCGGGCTCTGCCCTTGTGCTGTGTCTTCAGAGACCAAATGCTGTGAAGAAGCTGCTAGATTTACTGGGGCCAGAGGATCCTAAGACAGCCCAGGCACTGGACCCATTCCTCTGGAGGGCTCAGTATGGAATCAGTGCTGTCCAAAATGGATTTTATGGTAGGTTTTTGCAGAAGAAAAATGTGAAGGCTCAAATATACCAACGGGGGAAAAAACACATAATGTTCTGTTACCTCCAACCTTGTCAATACGGGTCTAGCTTTGGCAGGCAATAGAGGCCATTACTCCCTAGAAAGCCTTCGTTGTTTTCTTGGTGCCTGAGCTGAATACGTCTCAAGCTATGAAATATTCTCTCAGAAGATAAATACAAAAGCTTCTTCCCAGAACAGTCTTAGATCTGTCTTCCACCAAACCAACTTTACTTGACTGCTTGGTCACTTTGTAATTGTCCCCTAGCCCCTGTCTGTCTTCTCTGTTTCTGAGTTTCTTCCTGATAATTTTATAACCCACTGGGCAATTGCAGGGAGGTTTCACAGAAGGGTAAAAGATTCCATGATATTGACCTCTTGTAAGGTCTCAAAGCAGTGACTGGGTGGAGGGAGATGACCCCAAAGTCCCACTGGGGAAAAGCAGGTAAATTCAGCTGCCCTCAGTGCCCAGAGCCAGCCAGGGCCGTGCTGCCGCCTGCCCACAGCAGGCAAAGAAGTGGGAGGCAGCTCTGATGTTCCAGGGTGTATATGGGGTGGGTGGGATGGGAGCTGAGGGGGCTGAGGGTATGGGGGAGCAGAAGAGGGAGGGGGAAAATAGGAAGTCTTGCAAGAGAAAGGGATGTAGAACCAGGAGTATTGCAAGAAAGGACAGGGCTATTGCTGTAGAAGAGTGCAAAGGCTGTAAGTCAGAATTTCTAAGCATTATTATTACATTGCTCATTTCAATAATTTGCCTTTCTTTAGTATGATGCTGGTTGTGTAGTTACGCATGACAATATAACAATGATAAAATCAATAGTTTCTATAAACTTAGGTGAGCTAGCAGGTCAGATAACAGTATGCCTTCAGGTTCCAGAAGAACTTTTCTTTCAAGATGCCATGGTTTATTTATCTTTTTCTTTCCCCTTCTGTACTACAAAATCACATCCCCCTTCCCTCCCCCATGCCCTTTTCATCTCTATCGAAGGTTCTTTTTGAGAAAGTCTGTAGGGAATGAAGTATCCACCATGTACAGCTAGGGGATAATAGAATCTTTTTGGCAAATGTGATCCTAGTATTTAGGAGCAAGAGTAAACCTAGAGAGTTCTTTCACCATGATTATTTACAGGACCTTATTCATGAGAGTGACTGAAGAGCAGATCTACTGCCACAGCGTAATTGCTCAGGACTGCTCAACAAATACTTTTCCACTACTAGGCTCTGCTTCTTTGCTCTTAAAGATTAATGGGTTTTGTATCCAGGTTGCTTTGAGAACTTACCAGTTAAGGCTAAGAAAGGCTCATCTAAATCTGAAACTTAGGTTACTCGCACTAGAACTGGAGCACCCTTAGCACAACTCAGACTAGTTTATATTAACAAGGGAAGCTTAGTCTCATCCTGTCTTTCACGGGAGGTCACAGAGTGTTCCCTGTGTTAGGGAAACCTCTCTCTCTGCTAAGGGATTCCCTTCAGATGGCTGCTTCCTTCCAGGATGTGCTGGCACGGCGTGAGCTAGCTGGGAACTCTGTGTGTGCACCGGCCCCGAGAGCAGATTGGGTGTCAGCCTGTGGGCGCCAGCTCGGCGGCTGCCTCCCCGAGCTGTCTTCAAACACACCACGGAAGGGATGCAGCTGTAGCTAGAGCGCTCAGGGACTCCAACTGGCAGGACAATCTGCACCAGCCTAGACCGAGGAGAAGTCTGGCCTTAGAGAAAGCAGTGCTCAGGATCCTTTGCACCTCAAGAAGCTTGTCCTCTGCTAAAGGAGGAACATTTGCACTCAAGCAAAGCAGGAAGAGTTTGATTAGCACTTGTGAAATCATCTGGGGGTCTGTGGAAGAACATCTTTCCCCTCCTAGCAGGGAATACCAAGTTTTCTCGTTTTGCCCCACATGAGGGGGTTCTGTAGCAGAGATCATCTTGCTGAAGTAGATTAAGCTCTCATTTTTTTGCTGAAGTAGATTAAGCTGTAATTTTTTGGTTTTTTTCTCCCAAAGTGACCAGAGGAATTCAAGTAAGGCATAAACCAAATTCCAATGATTCAATCAAACTGAGTAATTAATGTAGTTTTAGTAGGCTGAGATTCAGCTGCAGAGGTGAACCTGCACTCCTCCCATCTCTTCTGGGCCTTATGAAATGAATATATAGTACTTTTTCTTAAACCAAAAGAGCTCTTTTATGTGCATCTTATATGAACTTATACCTTGAACAAAATGAATGTAAAATGTTACTCTTCTGAACTGTAAGCATTTTTAGTGGCATTGCTGTTTACACAATGGAAGATTTAACATAAAGGTATGTAAAGGATACAGAATGACTTATATACTGGTGACTTACTCTGAGGATTGTAAGCTACTGTATTAAGGCCTGTCTATACAGAACCCATCATTATGAGCTTTTAAATACAGCTCATAGTACTAAAAGGAGAATGACAGAATTTTCTTTTAATGTGTAGCCTGCAGAAGTCATAATATTTTAGAGGATATTTGCCTTTTGTGCATTTGTATCCTAGGGATATGGATCTATGCCAGCACATTGGCAATCTCTCTGAACTCCAGTTACATAGGAATAACTTTTCCTTTTCTAGTATTTTCCATCCATAAATCTGAAAATATTTAGAATAAAGCTTTATAACACTCATTTTACAGGGAGAGCCTGGAGGGACCTTTCAAGTCACTGAGTTCAGTTCGTGCTCTCAGAAGCACCCCATCATATATTCCCTTTCAGAAATATTCAGCCCCTATCTGGATGGTTGTTCCAGAACTTCACTATGATGACTAGAAATCTTGCATTTTCAAACTTAAATGTATTCATATCCAGTTTAGATGCATTTATTCTTGTGGTAATCCCTGTGTTCTAATTTTAATTTGTTCTTTTTCTCAGATCTTTTCCCTCTTGATGTATCTATGGACAGAAATCAGATTCCTTGTTAACTTCTTTAGTTTGGGCTAAAGAAGTTTAGTTTGGGCCAAGAGTTTTCACTTTTAACTCTTCATATGATGCATCTTTCTTTCCCCAGCCCTCACATTCTTTCTCTTTGCTACTTCCAGCCTCACCTTACTTTTCATGACCACAGGTGAACAGAATAATGTACTGTTATCAGCAGTGTCTTCACTAACTCTGATTTTTGTTACTCTGCAGTAAATTGGAGCCACCTGCATATTTGGGACTCCCATTATTGTTACCAAGCACACTTGTTTTACTAACTGTAGTTGCTTCCCATTCAGTAAGACGAGCTTAATGTGATCTAGAAGCATGGGAGCAATCATGGGGACATAGGAGCTGGTCCTCAAGAGTTTCATGGGCTCCTTGACAAGATTCACTTGACAACATTGTTAGGAAATAGGAGTCTTGTTTACATGAAGAACAAACTGAGCAATGATAAGGGTGGAATCAAAATACCAAGCAGACAGTGGAAGTATGCTAAATATAATGGTTTTAAATGTTTGCTATTACTGTACAGAACAGCTGGCCTTTAAAGCAATTACTTCAGTAAGTTGCACATCATCAATCTCTCAGGAAGATGAGTGTGAGTCTAGAGAATGTTTAATTCATGGCCTGAGAGAATCTTCTCATTGTATTTATCTCTCAGGCTCCAAATCCTATCAAATAGCTGTCCGGGATATGAAGCTGTTTTTCCCAGAGGGTCTGTGCTGCGCCGACTGTCAGATGTTAGAAGAAGAGGAGGTAGGAAAGTGTCCTGCAGCATCAGAGCAGTGGCTTTGGTGCTGCTGTCCCCTGACTCGGGCCCTCTCATACTTTAAGTCTCTTGCTGTTTTTCACTAACTTTCTTCTGAAGTTCCTACCAGGCAATGCTAACTTGGTATTGACACAGACTATGTCAGTGGAAACAGGAGCTTTTTCGGATTTGTTCAATAACCTGTGCTGCAGATTCAGGGGGGCTCAGAGCTGATGCTTTAGAACCAAAGCTCCCAGACTGAGTCAATGTTGCCCCAGCAGCCGGTCACAGGGAGGAACATCATTGCCAGTTGTTGACACAGTTGCCCTGGGGGTTGTTTTTTTATCAGCTTTTTTCATACAGCGTTCAGGAACTGAGATGTGGGGCAGCTGATGCTGTAACCCCCTCGATACCGAGTGTCTCTGAGCCTGCATCCATCACTGCACTCGCAGCAGGAACCACTGCCACGCTCGTGTCCCACGAGCCCTGCCAGTAGACATGTCCTAAAAGGGAGCATCAGTCCGTAGCACTGGAAAGGATGGAGCTGACTCATGTAAGACATGCCATGGCATAAAGTACAGACCAAGCTGACAGAGCTGCTGTGTGCCTGCAGCTTTCCCTGCTCTGCTAGAAGCATAAAAACTCAGGATTTTGCTGCTGGGTTTGTATTGTAGGCAATGCCAGTGGCCTGGCACTGGTGTAACCCTCTCTGGCTCATCCTGCGCTTTGGACTTTGTGGATGCCAGTCTCTGGTTCCAGATAATTTGCAGATGACTAAAATGAAACTGTTTTTCCTCTTTGAGTAGTTTTGGATTTCATTTTGACAGTTCATTTCATAGAGACGGTTTGGAGCCACTGTGCACCAGTGAGGCACTGAATGAAGATGTCAAAGACACTCCAAGTCCTTGAGCTTCTGGCCTTGAAGATACAGGGACAGAGACCTTTAAAGGGTGTCAGGATGTAGGATATTTAAAAGGATAACAAAATGCCATACTGAATTAAGCCCTGATAAAGGGGAGTGCACAAAAAATGGTCTTGTAAATCTAGGCAGACAAGTGTTTTCTGGGCTGGCAATTACAAGAGTACACAACACCAACAGAAGCTTCACAGCTTGCCTGAATCAATACTTCAGCAGTGTTACCTTCCTGATTAGGTGATGGTGTTCGCATGATTTGCTTCTCTCTGCATCCCTTCCCTCCTGCAGATCCACAACCTGAAACGTGACCCCATAGTTGGTCTGGAAATCAACAAGCAGCACAAGATCATAAAACGTAAAACAAGAGGACAACTCAATTTATCGGGCTCTGAGCAAGCATGTGATCTGGGTAAGGGAAATGCGTAACTCTTATTATAGATTGAGGCTGTTATTGATTAATTGGACAGCAAGACAAACCATCTGGTGGCAGTGATATTTGGTATT
This sequence comes from Rhynchotus rufescens, assembly GCA_032273925.1. Lineage (NCBI taxonomy): Eukaryota > Metazoa > Chordata > Aves > Tinamiformes > Tinamidae > Rhynchotus > Rhynchotus rufescens. The sequence goes on from JAVCKT010014617.1 coordinate 27,033, forward strand.
GATGTCCTTTCAGGCGACAAAGGCAATTCTGAGCTGGAGAGAACAGCTCTAGTGGAGTGCAGCCATTTAACCATTTGGCTGCTAGGTCCCCTTCCTACTGCCCATGTTTTCAGGGATTTAAATACAGGGCTGTTCAGATTTCCTACAAGAGAGAAAAAGAAAAAAAAGAAAAAGGCATACAGATAAATCTCTGCTGAATATTTCTGATATGTTTCAATACTAGCTTGGTCACTACAGTTGCCATGGACATTCAAAGCCTGCCACAGAAGAGGCCAGGATGCCACTGTGATGCACATGTTGAGACCTTTTGTTCCATGCATTGATAAATAACATTTATGCAGGGCGTGCTTCTTGGCAACGTGGGCATCTATCTCTTGGGAACCTGACTGAGATCTCATTGAGTTCCCACTAGTTGCTGAACAGCTGCCAGCTCAAAATGACTTCCAGTTAGTTCTGGCCTGAATTTGATCCGAAGTTGTGATTTCTGTGGTTCTGAAGCCATTCCCTTCCCTCAGGTACCTGCAGCTTCTCTGGGCCTTACCTGTTGATTTTACTGATTAGGCATGTATACAACAGAGGCTTTGGTGCAACCCCTTTTACGTGAGCAGGTGGAACTCAAACATGGGTGCTTCCATGCTGGGATGTTGTCGATTGATCCCAAGCCTTTATAACCAAGCAGGACCAGGTAATCTCTCCATGCACTGTTCACTAAGGAACAGACATGTTTGGAACTGGGTCATTCTCATGTTTGTGATTTGAGTTCTGAAATGACTGGCGAGCAGAACCGTGGGCATCTGCAGGATTTTTCCCAAGATAATCAGTTACTGATGGGTTATTTATGTTGTCTGGTATTAGCTTGGGGCTATGCCCTATATATACTCAGTGATCCTCACGAAAATCATGAGTAAGGCTAGATCTTCTCAGGCAAGCTTATTTTCTTACATTGCACACTAATATATCAGAGACTGATTGCAGGAGAGTTTAAGGCTTAACTGTTGCACATGGCAAAGGGTGAGGCCTCTCTCACAGCATTAGTGACATTCCCAAGCTATTGTATGAGCACTGAGACAAGAGCCTGGCAATTTTGTCTCTGCAGCAGCAGCTGTTCTGAGATGGCCAAGTTGCTGTGAACAACCTTCTCACCTGGGAACTGCAGAGATGTGATCCCATCACCGTGTCTCCTGTCTGGTGCATGAGCTCAGGGCATGTTCAGAGCACAAGGCTGCAGGGAGAGGAGCCTGCAGGTGCTCCCAGGGCAGCCTGTCCTCTGTGGCTCTTGCTGAGAGGTGGGGTGTTTCCCCCAACAAGTGCAGCACAACGGGAAAGGACCAGGCCTGTGGCACCAGTCTGCTGTGACTGGCACTCTTCCTGATTTTAGAAGAGATTGCAAATGAAAAATACAATAAAGAGCTAGCTGTGGAGAGATGGCAATCATCTGCAGGCTTTGTGCAGCCTAGGCTTGGGAGCAAATCTCATGATCTATGTCCCTAATTTCCGACTTCATGAGAAGCTTTTATGTTTTTGCTTTGGAGATGGCCAAGGAGAATGAAAAGGAAGCTAGTGCAGCACTGATGTGTTAGTGTCTAAGATAATGTTTTTCAGCGACTTGCTGTCCTGGGAAAGCAAGTCCACGTGATCTTGGAGCTGTCAGGCACAATATAGTAAGTGCCTCCAGCGAGCCAGACACATCATTCACATCATGGTCTTGTCCTGAACACTAGAGGTAGCTCTTGCACACAAAGAAACCTCTCCCTTCAGCAAATAATTATCACAAAGCTGCTGCCTAATAGACAGATAGATTTATCATCGGGAAAATATGAAATACATTAAATCTTATGAATACTGATCAGAATTACATTTTGGATTATAAAAGCAGCTGGATTAACAGATTTCTTTGCTTGGAAGAAATTAAATGGAATAGCGTCTCCTGTAGCAAAGCAGCAGCTGTCCTTGTCTGACTCTTGAAATGGGGTCACTACAGCTGCCTTGTGATTTCTAGATACATATATGTAGGCGTAGAGCAGTTTGGGATGAGCATTCACATCTGTGAACATCCTCAGCAATGCAATAATGCCAGAACATCTCTGATCTTCCACTTATTTGTCTGGGGCAGGGAAGAATTATTTAAAAGGCTGGCAGTTGAAAGGGTAGATAAAAAAAAAAAAAAAAAAAAACCCACCCCAACCCCTCTGTTGTCTTTTGATCTTTTTGCACCAGCCCTGCCCCGGCTTGATACCCTCTGCCAAACCACTTGCCTTATACTGCCCGGGCTAATCCTGCGGGGTTCCGAGCACCCGCCGTATGTCGAGCTACTTGATCAGCTTATTGGCAGAGATTTCACCGTGAGCGGCGTGCGGCTCACGGTCCTCGACGCCCCGCAAGCCCACTGCATCTCCGAGACGCTCAGCAGGACCAAGTGCAGCGTGGCGGCCAAGGTAGGACCTAACTGGAGCGGCGCTTTGCTGCTTTCCCCGAGGAGGAAGAGCCATCTCAGCGCAGTGCTGCGCTAAGGAACCCCCACCAGCTCCGAGCTTTGGCAGCAGCATTAGCAGAGCACTGCATCTGCGCTGTAATAGCGTTCCGAAGTAATTTGTACCGAGAGGATTTTGTGCTAGTTTGCTAACTAGCCCCAACCTTGTGATCCTACACTTCTGCACACCAATTGATCCCTAACCTGGGCATCGTTATGTGCAAGCATACCCCTGGTTTGAGTGATGCCACCCTGTTAAAGCTTTCATTCCATTCACCTATCAGGGTACAGTTGCTACTATTATATATATATTAGGCTGTTGTAATCTGCCATGTCCTTCCAAATAAATGCAATTTCTATTTCCCTTCCTGTAATCACACCCCATTAATCCTCTTCCACAATGACACATAACTCTTCCACTTTTTGGACTATGCCTTGGACTTCTGGCCAGAGACTTTGTTTTGCCTCTCCATTAGTCAGTGATGACAACTCAAGCCATAGTCCATAACAGGATTTAAGCAAGTGCCCAAACTAAGCTTGAGATGTGCTTCTGAGGTCTGCGTACACATTGCTTCCCATGCTGCTTCCCACGAGCAGAGCATCTGGCCCAAGCTGTTTTTCTCTTTGCCCCTGGTCGAGAAATAACCCTCCATTTCAGGAGCCTGACTAGAGCAAAGCAGTAAGGTATAATATGCAAGGTGCTGTCAAGAGCACAGAGTAAACAGCAGGGGAAACAGCTTATGCTGGCAGTAGCTATCAGTGAAGGAATGTCAGAAGCACACAGCAGCCCCTCTGAAAAAATACAGACAACCATTTGTGTTTCCAGTCCTCTGGTTATAAGATTCTAGGTGTTACTTATAACAAAAGCAGGTAAGATCTTTTCAGACTGTGCTTTTCTAAAGTGACAGCATTCCTTTGAAGTGTGTCTGTATAGAGCAGCAATTATGTCTAGCATCCAATTAGTCTAAGCACTAGTTTGTTCTCTGGTTCCCCTGAGAATGCCCTCCCTCTGCACAGAGGAATGTGCAGGGCTCTCCAGGAAGGACAAAGAGAAGCAGCATGTTGCAAGCAGAGCCATAGCACTGCTCACCTGGGGCTGGGAACTCGTCCTCTTGACAGAGACTAATTCCTTTGGGAGGGCTGGCATGTTTCCAGAAGGGCCTGGTGCTTTTGAACCGGTGGTGACTGTTACAGCGTTTGCATTTCCTTGCTGGAAAAAGAGGCTGGCTCCTTGGAGTAAGAAATCTTTCAGCTACAGTATCTGAACCATTTACAGTTGTTATCTGCCTTCCTGCTTCCAGCAGATGTACTGACTGAATAACACACCTAAATAACCTGCTCGTTTTCACTGTGAGAGAGGGAACAGGAATAATAAATAGTTTGCCATAGGAGCAGGGTAGCTAACAGTTCAGAAGAAATGCTCCTTTAGTTCGGAGGAGTCTCTTGCACCACCTCTTTCATCCCCTCATACAGCACACGAGCATTTATCTGTGCTGTCAGCAGCTCATCAGCGAGGCTTACAGCCTCAAGTGGATATCAACACCACAGCTCTGTTCTTCCCTCTCTTACAGTGTTCCCTCTTAATGGATGGTTTGTGCCTGGTGTTAGCAGCACAGCGAGACAACGCAGTCATTTGCTTCGACTCCCTGCTGGACAGGTGAGGACAGTATCACTTTAGCAGCACTTTCCCACCCCTGTCTCAACCTCCTGTCAGAGAGCTTGTGATCTGAGCAAGGGCAGCTGAGCTTTCCTCTCTGTAATTCACCTCCACTTTAGATTCTCATGAGGCTGGGTACCTCTCAAGGGTAACCCATTCTTCATAAGGTAATTTTTTTTTCCTAATGCATCAACCCCTCAGTGTTGGTCAGTTTGGAAGTCGCGTGTCCCCTACTCAGGACCCAAAGTCGTGGCTCATGGTGTTGGTCACACACCCAGCGTGTCTGTGAGACTTGACAGCAGGGCTTCACAGATGCAGGGAGATCTCTGAAATAAATACTCACATTGGGAATAGACCTGCTAAATCAATAAAATTCCTAAGAGAAATATCTTAGCAGATTTTATGTTTGCTGTGGGGAAAAAGAAAAAAAAAACACACCAGAGAGAAAAAAAAAAAAATCCTCTTAAATAAATCACTAGAAGTGCTGGGTAGAGGATTTATAAGCCTGATAAAACAAACAGAACCCCTCTATGGGGACTGATTAGTGGAATAGAATGATTATCAGGCTAATTAACCCACTCATCCCATGAGGAAAAGTTTCCTTGTAGAGGGGCTGATATTTGGCAAGGCGACGTGCAATTCACACACGTGGTTTCTTCTGGGAAAGGAAGCCAAGGTTTGTTTCAGACACATCCAGCATGGAGCAGCCCTACAGCCACGCTGATAAGGCTGTCATGACTTTGGCTGTTCCATCCGGAGGACTTCCAGATGGAACCATCAGTGTGACAAGTGTACCCTGCGAGGTGGTTCTCAGCTATATTACTTTGTGCCCAAGGGGAAACATTGCCATCTGTATGGGGGCCTGGACAGCGTGTCAGAGGTGGGCTTGGGTATTGAGAGAAACCATTTGGGCACTGCTTCTCTAACTGCTGGTAGTTCTGAGCCTCTTAGAGCCAGCTCTGTCAGTGGCGCTTCGAGGAGAGCCATCCCCTCCCTGGAGAACCTGCTGCACAGAGGAGTTGCCTTGAACACAGACCAGCTGTACAGGGATTGCTGTTCTTGGGTAGCAGTGCCCGCTCTGTCCCTTCTCTGGGCACGTATGACAGGATTATATCAGCTCCAAAGGGCAGGAAGAATAGAGCGGGGGACGAAATTTATGCAGGTAGGGGCACAAAAGCAGCCTGCAAGCTGAACTGACTGCAAAGAGTGGAGCCAGAGCGGGAATCTGGGATAATCTGGAAGGGTGCCAAGACCAGCTCACAGGGCAGAGTGAAGCAAACATCAGGGGAAGCTGAAACACAGTGTGAGAGCAGTAGGGGCCCAGGAGAAGAATCCAAAGATGCGAGTGACACCGTCCTATCCACAGGCAAGGAACAGTGATTTGAGACTCACCTTTCTTGTTTTGTCAGCATCCAGTTGCCTGGATCTTCAGTGTTGAGCATTTGCATTTCCCCTGTCATAACTTGTTTTTAAAGCCAGATTTCCTAGCTGCAGGGTGGTAGGGGGAAGAATTTATAAGTAGATTCAAAGCAGCTACTGATGGAAAGACACGCTCTGCTTTTTAGGCTTCTCGCATGACATGCTAGATTTAGTTACCGTACTAAGTGACACTGATTTAACAGTGATTACACCAGAACCTCTTCCTCTGTCGTTATTTGAGCTTTTCACAACTAATGGCTTTATTTGAAGATGCTCATGAGATTGTTGGGACTTAGCTGTGTAGTGCACGGTCTTGAGGAGTTGGCATCGTACTGAGCACAGCGAGCAGGCGTTGACTGAAGGGCACCTAGAGCCTGGCTGTTTCTGAAGCAGATCTGAGCAGAGGCCAGGCCTCATAACCCTCCTGTTTTTTGAGAAACGTAGTGCAATTAGAACAGAAGTCAAGTGATTAGGAACTTTGCTGGATGTTACTCTGTCTGATGAAACGTTCTTACCAAGTGTTAATTGCCATCAGTGGGGAGTGATGTTGTCCCTAGAGGAAACTTCTCTCTGGTGCAAATTTGCACAGTGGAAAGAGATGTAGAAATCAAAAAAAGGACACAACAAGATGTAAAGTTCTGGAGCTGTGGAAAAGCACTGAAGGGAAGCCTGGTGCCAAACACAATACCTGCTTATGGGAGCAGGGAGTGGTTTCAAAAGTATCTGGAGCATTTTCAAGCCTCCGACTGTGCAGATTTGGAGATTTGCATTTTGTCTTCTCATTTCTCTTTTGTGGTGGATTCCTGTGTGACTTCTGCAAGCTTGAGAACAGTAAGAGCTAAACAAGGACGAGTGAGGCAGACCCTGGTGCTGAGGGCAGCTCAGAGCGCCCGGGTTTGTTTTGCAGGGAGAGCACACACAGCTCGTCGGTGTTGAGAAAACAGCCCCTGTACAGAGCTTAAATCTCTCGATGTAGGTAAATTTCCCACTGCCCCAGAGACCCGATTATGCAACAGGTCATTACTGTTTGTTTGAAGGCTTATATTTTAAGAATCCAAATCCATTTATACAAAGCTTTGTAAAACCCAGGATTTATCTGTGTAAAGAAGTTCAGTAACAGATGCATGCACATGGCCAGAGCTGCTGGCACAGAACATCACCCTGCTCAAAGCTAGGTCAGCTGCAGCCTCTGACAGCTTAGATGGCAAAAATAACAAATAATACTTGCTTGCCTTTTTCTTTACCCCCAGTGTTTGCTGGCAGCAGCAGTCGGTCGTGGACACGGTGCAGCATCTCCTCTACCCTCAAAATGAGAAGCAGGCAAGTAGAGAAGTTTGTGGTACAAAAACATCTCATTTGCGCCCTGGTGATGAATGAAGCATGTCAAAATAGGTTGTATTTTTAAAGAAAATTTCAACTTGTACGAGAGAGGTGGTGTTTCGTGGCAACTCCTAGCCGCGACTCAGACTGAGAGCTGAGCACATGATGGAAGTTGGGACCAAAAGCCAGTCAAACTGTGTATTCCATATGGCACCAGCAGCACAATTTGAATCAAAATATTTGGAGATTTTAGTAAAGATAAAGATGCAGGATTTTCTAAAGAAGTCAGTTACTTTTTTAATGGAGATTTTCATTTAAGATATTTGTGATACTTGTCAAAAAGAAGCAACAGAAAATGTTCGATCAGTCTGTGGTGCAAAGCTGGTACTTATTGTGTGTTCTGGTAGTTGCTTTTGCTTTCTTGGCCCCAAATCCAAACGAAGGAAGAGAAATGAACTCACCAGCTATTGCATGTTAGGCTAGCTGAACATTTTCTCAAAAGCCCATCCCAAAGAAGGAATGACTTTTGGTCACTTAATGGGAATAAACTGCACATTTTTTTTTGAAACTCCAGCTATAATCATCGATGTACAAAGCAGAGACTTGGGGACAGGAAGCAGTGCCTGAAGAGTTAGGACTGGTGTGGGACGCAGCGCCCAGCGAGGTCTGCACGCACAGGGCCGGGGAACCGCGGCTGTCACTGCAGCGCACGCTGCTGCCAGCGTGCCAGGCTGCTGCCAAGTAATGTGACAGGGCAGCAACTCCAGGCTGCCTTCTGATTGCTTTGAAAAGGACATTACATGTCTCTGGCTGACATGAAATCCCTTCTGCTTCATGGCTATGGGTAATTATCTATCAGAAGGTTTATTTTATGATGCTTTCTGTAATAGAGAGAGAAAAAGCAAGTATTTTCAGCCCCTCTTCTCGCTGCTCTTAGCAGCCTGGACCACTGTATCAAAGCCCTCTGGCTTTGGTGGAAGCAGGGGCTATTGACAGCATCGTGATTTAGAGCATCAGCCTCAGCCTGAGAGGAGAACATGATGCCTCACCATTTTGCAGTCAAATTAGAAAAGAGCTCCTGGGCGCTGCATTCCTCATTTGCTGGTTACCAGAAGCACAGCAGAAAGTAATGGCTCATGTTTTCAAGTTGTCCGAAGTTTTGCTCCCATGTTTGGTGTAGATTTAGAAATCCTAAAGCAAGATCTGAGGAGCAAACTCACCAGAGAATGACCGTACCTCTAAGGGTGTCTGTAGAAACCATGTTTGATCCTATGGTGTCTGGCTCAGGAGTTTATGAAATGACAGCCAGGCTTTCCAGGACAAAGTTAATGAGCAACAATATGATATCAGGTAAATTTCAGCAGGGGTAAATGACCACGGATTTCAAGTCCTCGTGGTCTGAGCACGGCCACATCTTTCAGTGGTCTAGTCAAACCATGCAAGCGAACTGGAATTTCGTACTTGCTACCTGTGTGGTTCGGGATGAGACATTCTCGTAGGAGCTCAGCTTCCCAAGCCTGGACAGTATCAGTGCTCTGGGCTAGTTGGCCTTCTTTTAGACCTTCATTTAGACTATAGTAAGCACTTCTGCAGCTCATTTCAGCTGCCCTATTTCAAATACCATGTTAGGAGCAGGGGAATTCATGCTCTTGAACTTAATTATTTCTGCTTCTAGGGATCTCATATGCAGATCCCTCCACCACAGTCGCCTAAAGTTTGCTGAAAAGACTTCACTTGCCCTCACAGATCCCTTAGCAGATCCTGCATTTCCAGGAATGGTGAGGATTTTCTAGTGCTTATTCCTAAGCTTTGATTCCTTGCACGGAGAGTACGCCCAGCCTGTTGGGTTTTATCACTAGAAAACTGATGTCTTCTCTGTTCAACAAAACACAGCAGACAGCTTTGTTCTCTGGAGGAGGGAAAGCTGAGATACCCCAGCTAAAAGAGAACCTTGGAGAGCTGCAGCTTTGCTTCAGGATGCACGAGAGATAACCGAGTTGCCAGGCTGTGCTGTGCTCCCACAGATGATCCCGCAGGACTGGGATGGCCTGTGGCTCCATGGGGTTTCTCCTCACGTGTAGCTGAATTGGGGAACATGAGGCAGAAGCAGCCAAGGGGAGGGAGTGACAGTGGCACTTGGCAAGATGTTGGTTTTCTTCCCTTCCTTGAAAACAAGGATCTTGAGAAGGGCCAAACAGTAATATGATGACAGCAGCAGACATTTCCTAGCTGTGGGACTCTCACAGCCACCTCTGTGCTGGGACTGCTTTAATATGGGGCACAGTTACCAACAAAACATCCTCGCTGTGCTTGCAGCACACACGAGAAACGTGCCTCGGAAAGGAAGCCGCTTGTGTGACATGCACAGAAATCACAGCTCTCTGTGCCCTTCTTCTCTCCCCGCAGGCTGAAGAGCTGCTCTGTTGCCTTTTCGACTCCCTCACGTCTGACAGCATCCACTGCATTGAGGCCCAGGACTGCTAGCCAAGGTGGCTTGGGTGCCCCCGCAGCCCATGGCTGGATGCTCTTGTGGGTATCTCTGCAAATGCACGTGCTGGCGAGTGCCAGCCTCCGAGAGCACTGATCTTTGTTTGTCATTAAACTGTCAAGCCTTGAGTATGGTTTTTGCAGAAGGTGAATGAGACTGCTGGGAGGAAAGGTCAGTGCCCAAAGGCAAATCCTGCTGAACAGTAGCTGTGCTTTCTAGAGGGGTGATCCAGCAACATCTGCTTGCATTGCATGGAGCAATGTTGGGAGCATTGTCCGAGCTGGCAAAAATTCCCTCCCCTTTCAAGTGAGGGAGAAACTGCCCAGTAATTTCCAGCACTGTTATAGGTCTGACCCTGCTTCCTCAACCTGGCAGCAGTCCTGCCTCAATCTTTCTTCAGGCTACCTTGAAATAGAGTTACGAGACTGTCGTCCTCACTGTGAGCTGGGTGTGCAGGGCTGCGGGCACAGCAGTTCGGTGTCAGAAATGCACGTAGCCCCCGAACCTCTGCTCCCCAGCACTGCTGTATCTGGACAAAGGGCAGCTGGGCTTTATAGGGAGGCTAAATGTCCCCTGGAAGGAAGCTTTGGGAATCACATGCCCCTGAGGAGGGCGAGGAGCTGCCCCAGCGCCGCAGGAGGTCCCAGTCCCGGCACTGGGGGTGAAGCTGGCTCTGCTCCCACAGCTAAGGAGGCCGTTTCCTGCACTCGGGGCACATTTCTGTCGTGCTTGTAAGCCTTGAAGAGCTTTGAAACGAATGAGAATTAAAAGGCTCCACCCCCAGCACTTGGGGAATTTGCTCAGGAGAAGGAAAATGTTGGAACGAAAAGCAACCCGGTTGGCAGCGGAAAGACAAGGGCTTCTAAGGACATGTAAGCCAGGGGTGCGCAGGGAGTGGAGCAGGATGGGCCATGTGGCCACCAGGGCTTGTCCGGCTAAGCTGGCCCCTCACTCGTGGGGAAACAGGATTGCAGGGAGCTGCCCTGGGCTGCGTGGCCCTTATCCTGAGGCTGGGGGCCTCAACACAAGGAGAGGATGCTCTGGAGACCAGAGCCAGTTAAGGCCAGTAGTCAGCTCGGGGAATGGATGTCCTGCGTGTCCAGTCTGCAGCTACAGCAACAAAAATGGGGCAACACAGAAATATTTACTTAAGCCACACAAGAGGCTGCTGAAGTGTCTTTAGTTCCTATCTTAAAGCCCCGCTAATTGATGTAACAAACTAGCATGCCCTGCACGAAGCAGGGGAAACAATCATCCGCTGGTATTTCCAAAAGGCCAGGATTCCTTAAATAACCAAACCAGCCTTTCTTCCCAGAGCACCATGCTCTCGCTGGAGAGCTGACAACTGGGAGCACTGTGGATCCTTCAAAAATCAATCCCGTCACCCGGCCACCAGCCCCAGCCCTGCCCAACGGAGCTGCCGTTCACACGGTGCTTTCCCTGCAAACTGCCACAAGGCAGCCAGGATTAGCTAATCAGCGCTGAGGAGCAAATTAATGACTGCTAGAACTAGGAGGAAGGCAGATTTGATCGGAGATTGTCAGCTTTGCAGCTGGCTCCTACTTGCAAACAATTCATTTAGATTATGAAAGCAAGGAATTGAGTACAAAACCCCCTAGATTGTTTGCTTCCCAGAGAAAGAAAAGAAAAGAAATGGAATTTAGATTAAAAATTATGCAGAATAGTATTAATTCCCCACCCTCTTGTGCCTCCCCTCTTGCAGGAAAACCAGAGCTAATCAGAATTTAGCATTGTTCTACTGCCAGGGCTCCGAGCTGCCCTCAATGGAGGAGAGAGAAAATACAGTAGGTGGCATTTCGTGTTAACCCCTTAGGGTCCTTAGGGAAGGTGGCCCCCTGGACTGGTCCCTCCTTTGCCCTGCAGGCTCTGGCCTGCTTGTCATCCTCCTTCAAAGATCTAAGTGCTGAGTGGCTTCACATCCATGCGGAGCTCGTGACACCGTGGCCTGGGACAGCCGGTACCAGGCACTTTGTTCACCTTGGTCAAGGCCACGCGCCCAGAGACTGAACTGGGTTGTGGCAGTGGCTGTTGGTGATGCTGGGAAGTGGATTTGACCCTACGGGTCCCACAGGGACCCCCAAGGAGGGGGGGCCACCGCTGGCGCTCCAGGCAGCGATCCCTGCCCAGAGGCTGTAGCCGTCCCCTGCAGTCATGTGGGCTCTTCACATCAGAGCAAATCCGTGTCCCGAGGGATGCAGAGGTGCTGAGCGCCTCTCCGGGAGGCGCTGGCAGAGCCACGCTTATGTCACAGGTTTTTAAGTCACTCCACACCAAGGACGTATTTACCTAATTACCAATTAGGCCTGGAAATCGCTACCCTGCTGCCACCGCCAGCAGCAGGACAGTGATATCAAGCCCTGCGAGCGGAGGGCTGCAAGTGCTCCCTTATCAGCACCAGGCAAAGCTCCCACGTGACGCGGAGCCGCTCGCAGCGGGAGCAGCGGAGCTGCTGCCTCCTCTGGCTCTGCCCCATTCCCAAGGAGCAGGGGAGCTCCCGGAGGAGCTTTTCCAAGGAGCTTTTCCCAAGGAAGGCGCTGTGTCCGGAGCCTCCCGGCCTGTTCCACCGGCTGCCGCCCCACTCTGGGTGCCCCGGCCAAGGGGGTGCCGAGCGGCGGCCGATCCCTCCCCGCTGAAGCTTTTGCAGCCAAGTCCCGCACTCAGCAGCTGCTCAGAGGTTTTGTGGATTGGTCCCGCTGACTCTTCCCGTCCGGAAATTAAAATGACAATGAAATAGCACAAATAGCCTCAGAGCAAAATAGCACAATGTTTGGGGGTTTTGAAGTCCCCCTCAGCCTTCTGCTGACAGAAGAATGCATGAAAATGTAAACACCTGGAACCGAGGCGGTCCCTGAGGAACAGCACACCGGGTGGGCTGCGTTTGGACCAAAATGCCTGGGTTGCTTTTTGTGTTTGTTTTGAACATTGGTATTCATCTGAACAATAGCCCCGCTCCAGTGCTACGCACACAAGTCCCAGTGTGTGCCAGGGACAGCTCACCTCGCTGTTGAGACCTGCCAGCCTCCAAATCGCTGGGCAGCAACAGGATTTCCTGCCCTCCCTGCGGACAGCATGTGCGTGGCTTGAAACTGAGCACCTTTTTCATCCCGGCATGCCCACAGTTGGTGCAGGAGGGCTTGAGGAAGGCGGGGACGCCTGGGCTGACAGTGCAACATCTTTGTTGGGCTAGACAGCCTTGGCCTGGGAAGCTCCCATGCGCAAAAATACTTGCCTTGCTCTGGCTGGCACAGCCCTAAGCACCTTTGCCTTGGCAGACAGTGGCTGTGCTGCATTTCCAGGTGTCTCTGGACACAGAGGGCTTGTTGGGCCACCACACGGTGACCTGCGTGTCAGAGGGGTCGGCCGTGCCGCCAGCAGCCGAGGCGAGGGAATGGGCAGAGGTGGCTGCTGGTGTCTGCTGGGGGACAGAGCTGACACGCGGTGCTGGGACCTCCCGCAACGTCTGTGCGTGTCTGTGCCCAGCCCCTGGTGCCATGCGCGTGTCGGGCTGTGCTGGGCAGGCTGGTAGCTGCGGCGTGGCCATGCGTGGCTTCATGCAGGGACATCTCTGCTATTACAATATCCTGCGGCTGTCCTTGCTGCTGGCTTCAAATTACAGAGACCAGCAAATGCCTCAAGTTAATGCAACCCTGGAGCACACTGAAGGTTTTATGTCTCTCCCAAGAAACTGCTGTCCTTGGGATTTATAAAGCAGAGGAGCCACAGGCTGGAGCTGGGGAGATGGAGAGGCTCCAGCTGAATCTCTGAGGTCTCCCAACAGTCTCTCCTCTTGCTCCTGGGGTCCCACCACTCTGCCCCGCTATGGGAGAAGCCTCAGGTGAGGGCTGGGCTGCTCCCTGCCTGCTGCCTCTGCTCGTGCTGCGCGTACCCCATGGCACAGCAGCCATGCACTTGGCTTTGCCTTTGCTGGGCAAAGCACCTGCCTCCCTCTCACGTCCCCGCTGCGCGAGCCCGGCCCAAGTGCCACCCAGAGGTGCCCGCTCCACCAAGTGGGCAGTGACCCCTCTTCCTCCCTGATCTCCATCTGGGGAGCCCTCTCCCAGGCCATCACAGCAGGAGCTGCTGGTTAATTGGTACTTGGCAAACCCCGGTTGACATGGGCTGCAGAAGCACAAAGGGCAATTTGTCTGCAAGGCTGCAAGCTTTGATAAAGCGGGGCTGGGATGACTCAGATGTGGGTAATTAAACTGGTTGAAACAGCCGATGGCTCAGCCAGGAACACCAGCTCGGGGCACCAGGAGCTCTTTGAACTGCTCTAAGTGGGTCAAGCAGGAGCGTGGAGCCAGCGGTGCCTGGCTCACCTGGCTCTGGGGTGGAGGCGCAGGAAAGCAACGGCAATGCCATTGTCCCCAGGCTGCCCCAGCTGGGGAGCGCGTCCCAAAGCCCTGCTGGGTTTGTGCCTGTGAAAGCAGCCGCCGGCCGCGCGGGAGGCAGGTCAGGAGAGGCTCTGCGCCCGGCCGCTTCGCGGGAGCCCGGGGGCTGGCAGCATCGCAAACACAGGCCCGGCTTTGCTCCAGAGAGGGGCCACATTGTCTCCCGTTGGATTTGTCCAGCTGAGCTCCCAAAGAGCACATGAAACCACTGCGAGCTTGCAAACCCCGCAGCCACGCAGACAAGGGGAAGATGCGCCCTGACAGCAAGCACCCGAAGATCAGCTAGGTTCTTTGTTCAAGCGCCAGCGAAGCCGCTGGGGCACCTCTGCAAGGGAGGGAGCCGGGGTCGTGTCTTGCAGCAGATGCTCTAGCTGACACGCTCTGCTCCAACAGAGTCCGTGAGGGAGGCTGGGCCTCGGCCGGCGGTGCTGCAGCGGGGCAGCAGCCCAGGGGGCTGCAGGGCTACTGCCAGCACGGCCTCAGCATGGCAGAGCACGTTGGGGGCTGTGAAGGGGGAGGCCAGCTCGGGGGAGCCCTGCAAGGCCGGAGCGTTCATCCCCGCAGCGCGCAGGGTCTGCGGGCACAGCGAGAGGGGCAGCAGGGCGCCACGGGCGGGGGGCGCCGCAGCCCCCGCGCCGCTCAGCGGGCGGCCCCGTCGCACGCGCGGCCCCGCGAGGGAGAGGAGGGGAGCGCGTGCTCCTGACCAATCGTGTGCCGCCACCTGTCTCCGGCCAATCCCGCCCTTCCCTGCCTCTGCTGCTGGCCAATCGGGCGCCGCCGCCGCCGCTCGGGGCTATATAAACCCTCAGGGAGGGGGAACTGCTGTCTCTCGGGTTGTGATGTCCTGAGGGAAGGTGGTGGGGATCCTGTTCTCCCTGTGGGTTTGGGGAAATGGAGGGGCTCGGTGCTCATGGGGCGCTCTGCCGCTCGGTGCAGGCTCTGTTGGTGCTGAGGTGCTGCTGGCAGCTTCATCTAGCTGTGTCTGCAGCCAGCCTGCAGCAGCCCTGCCTGTGGGGAAAGCACCTCACAGAGGGGTCCTTTGCGGAGTGTGTGCTGGGAGGCTGTGTCCTTCCCACCTCTGCAAGAAACGGTGTGGGGAGGTGGCAGTGCCCTCTTGCCTCCTGCTGTGAGTGTAGCAAAGCCTCTGTCACACAGATGAAGCATGAGCTGCGTAGAGTTGTGCCATCCCCCTGGGAGTGGGATGGACTGCAGTTAACTGCTTGAAGCAGGAGAGTAAAAGCAGTTCTGTGCTCCTTGAAGATGGGTGTGAAGCTTGCTGTTTTCTGGCTGTTGTGGCTCTGTTTTGACCATGCTCTTGAAAGTCTTTCAAGTATGAGCAACAAGCTTATACATTATTAAGTGTATCCAGTGGAACACCTCACTACGTGCAGTGTTTGCTGGCTTGAAGCTGAAGCATTTCATGTGCTATGGAAATCTCATGTTGGTGCTGATGAAACCTGGATCCCTCAGTGAGAGGACCTATAGTGTCCTGGCCATCCTATTGAACCGAAGACTCTTATCTGACTTGGAAAGTGAGGGAGGGAGCACAGCAGGGAGCCTGGCTGTCCCTGTGCATCTGCCCCAGCTGAGCCTGGGCTCTCGCCTGGCACTGCTAATTGGGGCCTGGGGAGTGTGTTTAGCTGTGCTGCACAGCTGCAAGCACTTGGGATTTGCAAAACTTAAGCTGGGAGACAGTTGTTTCCATGCTCTATGCAGTGACTTCATATGTGGGGCTCAACCCACTGAGTGCTCAGGTTTACTGGGCTAGTGGATCCTGTGTGTGGACATGCTAATCTTCCAAAATGGAGTTGATAATGAAAGCCTTCCTCAGTTGTGGAACATACTGGGCTGGCCTGAGGCTCTTCACTCTGAAATAAAGCAGAGAAAGTTTTAATGTGAACAGGTGATTCCCAAGAGAGGCTGTGGGTTTCCTCCAGCTGGTGGTGACTTAAAGCTGGGGCAGATCCCTTCGTGTCCAGGTGTATTTGTGCTACCCAGGCAGAGCCGAGCTGCCCAGCCTCCCTGTGCTCAGTGTCCCGGTGAGCTGGCGCTGCAGCTGTGGGCACCTGGAGACAGGCCCAGGCAACTCCACCTGCAGGAGTGAGGGATCTGTGTTGGAAGCCACCTGCCCCTCGTGTCTCCTGGTGCTCTAGGGTGCACCATGCTTGAGGGTGCTGCTGATGCGCTGCAGCCCTGATGCTGAGGAAAGCCCTCGACTCGTGTCTGGGCTCAGCTCTGTGTGGCGGGGCCAGGCCAGCGCAGAGGCCCTCCTGCCGCTGCTGGCTAATCCCAGCCTGCTGGGCCCGCTGCCAGCACCCTGGCGGGGCTGTGGGGTGGCTGCCAAGGGCTGCTCGGGCTGCCAGGGGGAATGAGGCCAGACACGGTGGCCCTGTGACCTGCTCCACCGGGGCTAATCGCTGCTGTGAGGATGACCTGGGAGCCTGTTCCTGGCCGGCCACGGGGTGGCCTGGGGCAGGGTCGAGGTGCCTGCCTGGCCTGAGCAGCCTTGGGCATGTGGCTGGGTGCAGCATGCACTCGAGAGCCGGAGGAGATGGGTGCGGGGAGCGTTTACCTTGCAAAAGGCTGTCCCTTTGGGTGATGAGTGCAGTGTTGCTCTGCCATGGCCTGCCCCGTGCGGAGGGCTGCGGCGGGGAGGTACTTGTGCGTGCTAGCACTTAGGCAGCACTTAGGCAGCGAGCCCTTAGGACTGTGCCCTTCGGACTCCAAGTGGAGCAAAGCCCTTCCCTCCCCAGATTGATGTGGGAGGTCTCAGCACGTTTTGCCCTGCAGTTGAACAGGCAGCGGCTAATGTGCTAATTAAGAGCACTGGTTGTACAGAGACGCCTGAGCTCTGCCAAGGGCATCAATCCATCATGTTCATATTCAGGTCTCCTGGAAATGACAGCTATGGGAGGCAGACGAGAGGCAGAGGCTCTGCCAGCTCCCTCCTCTGGGCCTGGGGTTTCGCCCAAAGGCCCTGCCCTAGGCACTCGCTCTGGCCATGACTCCTCCTGTCATCTCCACGTCGCCTGTGTCTTTGGGCTGAAACGAGTGGTCCTTGCCAGCTGATAAAGCACGTGGGTGTTCCCACGTCCTTGCTGGTTGTGTCAAGGTTGTACCTGCAGGACAAGCTCCTGGGAGACCCTTCCTCTCTCCCCTGGTCACTTGGTGTTCCCCAGCAGGTCCTGTCTTCAACTCTTATCCCTTGGCTGGCTCCCAAGGCACCTTCTGAGTGTGCACCAGGCTGGGCCTTGCACCTCCCAGCCGGGGAACATAAGGACACCAGGGCCAATGGGGAAGTGCTTTGAATCAAACTGAATTGCCCCCTCTAAGGTGGCTAGAGGGATAAGACTGTGTCCTGTCTCACCTGTAACCTTTTATTTGAAATTTCCTTAGACTGGGGTATTCTCAGGACTACAAGATGATTAACATCCATTTTCAAGCGTGCTCTAGATGTCCTTAAATGCCTTAGGTGTTACGGATGGCTTACAAGTTGGGCTCCATTAGTAGTTGATTCACTGTTTATTAAAGCCTCTATTAATCTTGTATTAATGCTTTTCAAACGAGACCTTTCTGGAGGTGTAACAGCTTCTGAGACGAGCTTAATTTCTCGCTGCTGCTGCTGTCAGGGAAGGTTTAGTTGAGGATCTCGTAAAGCTGAGCGCTGCTGAGGGCTTTGATGAGAGGCGCCGCCGTGCCGGGTGGCGGCCGCGGTCTCGCGAGGCTGCGGGAGGCTGGACCCGCCTCTGGATGCTCTAATTAGCACGGAGGTAGCGCTGCTCCCCCGAGGCCTCGGGCAGCTCGCCCGCCCTTGGTCCTGCCGTGGGGTGGCTGTGGGGCGGCTGTGGGGCGGCTGCAGGAGCTGTGGGGTGGCTGCAGGAGCTGTGTCTTGCTAGCACTGCTCAGCAGGTTGAAAACCCCGCAGGGCTTTAAGCAAGAACGCCTGGCGCTTTCTGTCCCTGCAATCCAGAAGCACACCCGCTGCCCTTTTTTCCTCCCTCCAGAAAGCATTGCTGCTGTTCTTACCACATTCAAGCAGCTGAAATCCTCTCCGGGAGACATTTCATGCAGTGTTCCCAGCACTATGTGCTAACCTAGACCATGGCAGCGCATTTCAGCTGGCGCTGCAGAGAGGAGAGCTGTGTGTGGCCGTTCTGAGCAGGGTCAAGTGGGGCACTGGGCACCCAGTACCGTGGGGCTGGCGTGCGGCAGTGCGGGCTCCAACGTGGCCCTGGCCGTGGGGCTGGGGTGCTGGGTGCTGGAGGGGCTGCAGCGCAGCTCGGCTGGGCAGGGGGAGAGGGTCCCGTGCGCCTCCTGGTGCGAGTGGCAGCCTGAGCTCCGCTGGGTGCGGGAGGTGGGACACGGCCCAGCGTCACCAGAGGCCGCCTTGGGCGCAGCTTGGGGCTCGGGAGGCCCTGGCAGTGCTCGGCAGGCGGGAATCACGCATCCTTCCGGAGCCGGGATGCAGCGGTTGTCATGGCAACGCGGGGCTGAGGCCGCCGGAGCAGAGAGCCCGTCAGCCCAATCCGCTGGAGGCGGCGCCGGGCCTGGGCGTGCAGGGAGCAGCGCCCGTGTGCCCAGGCCCCGGCTGCCCCGCGCCTCCCAGCCAGGCCCAGCCCCTCCTCCCAAAGCAGGGGAGGCGACCTGTTTTTTAGCACAAGGGACATAGTGGAAATGCTGGCTTTTCCATGGAAAGAAAGGTACAAAAAGGTGCATGGAAACCAGTTTGGTGTCTGAAGAGCTGTTGGCCGGGGAGCACTTGGCCTGCACTGTCCATGAGCTGTGGAGCTCTGCCGCGTGTTGCACTTCCAGTGACTTTGCCTCTCTGGAATCAAAATCATAAACAAGCTGTTGGTGTGAATGTGACCAGATCTGTCACACGTGGCCATGATCACCTCCCCTGCTTTGTCACCAGCTGTGGCTCTGCTGACCCCCCTGTCCCAGCAGGCCGTATCCCAAAGGACAGGCCTAGGTTTTTTCCCCCCCTCAGGGTGTTTCTTGCTGCCTGACTCGGGCAGCTTGTCCCTGCAAGGGCCCTTGGTGCCCATGAGCCTTTGACTGACGTGTGACTGACATCCCCCCTGGCAGGAGGCTCAAACAGCAGAGCGGGCCCTGCGGAAGAGAAAGGCCTGGATGGCAGACAAGGGCAAGCAGGGGACAGGCCCGAGCTGCCTCCTCCTTGTGGGGGACTCCACAGTCAGGGCCTTGTGACACTTCACCTGCTTACGAGCCCAGCCTGCTCCCAGGGCAGGTCTGGGAAGTGCTCAGCCCCACAGAGGTTGGACTTTGGAGGCTCCCAAGGCCTCACCATGTGTCAGCGATGGAGCAAATACTCAAGGTGGAGTGTTTGAATCCAGGTGGTAGGACAGGCTGTGGCGGGAGCATCACTGTAGCTGCCATTCCGGCTTATTTGGGGGTTTAAGAAACATCTCATGGGGCCTTGTTATAGATCCCATCACCTGTGGCTTTCAGTGTTCATCTCTTGCAAGAGGTGGGTGCCCGGTTGCAATTACTTGCTTGAGCAGCTGGTGGTTTGGGTCATTCTGTGTTCCAGGTTCCAGCTTGTCAGATTTGGTTTCAGAACTGGGTAGCACATGAGTCATATTTATTTCAAACTCCTGTCTCCTCAGCTCGGTGCCATCACTATTTTTGGAAACTCTTGAAAGCATATCAGCTATAAGAAGCATATTTAATGAATAATCTTGCAACAGCAGCCTTGCTTCCCCCGATGTCTCAGTGCAGCATTGTACAACAGCTTCTAAACGGCGCCTTCGAGGCTTCCCACTGACCTGCTACCTGCTCGCCCTGCTCTTCACCTGCTGTGTCCACATTGCCCTAGTGTGTGTTGGAAACACGTGTTACTGGGGAGTCAACTCCTGGAACAGCAGCCCCCAAACAGCGTCCTTGTGAATCATCTGGGATTTGAGGTATCTTCTTGGTGGCAAAATATTTCCTTTGAAAGGGTATTTCCCCCCCTCCTTTTCTCTTTTTGGCTTGCTGCAGAAGCTCACACCATCTTGGTATTGTTCATTTGTGCTCCAAATGCACAGGTCTCTTGCAATCTTCTGTATAATCTCTCGGTGCACATGCAGGGTGGAAATCACCTTGGAGGAGAGTCACGTTGCCCGTGTCACACGTTACTCAAGGGAGGTGACGCTCTAGGTTTTTAAGGATTCCCAGTTGTCTGGATCTGTCACAGCCTGTTCACCTCCCAAACCAATGGGATTTTTCCATCTGGCAATCTGCCTGTTCCTCTGGCCCTCCTGATATCTTTTAGATCTTTATGAATCTATTAATTTTCTTTTAACAGTGTCTGTGCTGTTCATCCATCACTCGATGGCTGCCCAAGGTCAAGAGCCTTGCATTGCCTTCTCTTACCTTACTTTGTCACCGCTCTTTTAAAATCTCATCAGGCTTCATGTGGGGCACATGTGCCGTGCCATTGCCCCAGGGACACGTCCAGCGGGCTGCGCTCGTGTCCTTCCCACACCCCTGTGCTCAGCGCGGTCACGTTGCATGATCTGGGAAGAAGCTGCTGTTTGCTGTGCCGAGCCTCCACAGAGCCCAGGGCCGGTTTCCCAGGATGTGGCCGGTTCCCTGGAAAGCTGGGCCAGGACACGGAGCTGAGACGCGTCTCCCCACGGCAGGTGGCAGCCCCTGCGCTGCGTGTCCCTCACCTGCCGCTGCACGTGCCGGCTCTGTGCGGTCACTCTCCATTCAGCTCCTCTCTCCTCCGTTCAACTCCTCTCCGTTCAGCCCCTGCTCTCTCATCTCTCTCCGTCTCTGCAGAATTTCACCTGCCGGCTTTTGTTTCTGATCTTCCCCTCTTGCATCTCTGCTCCTCGCCTGGTGTTCAGACCCCAACTGCAGTCAGAGGAACTGGGGGGCCCCCTGTCCCCGGGGTGCGGGCTGCTCCCCAGCTCTGCCAGGCACAGGTGCTTCTGCTGCTGCCCCCAAACTCGTTCTTGTCACTGGTCTGAAATGTTTCACCTGGATACAGGCAGCCCCCATCTTCGTGGCGCTGGCTGGTTCTCAGCATCACTGACCTTGCTGAGATAAAATTAGACATTTCATTTTGAATTAAAGACAGTTCAGCTGAAAGAAATCCAAGCGTTTTATTTCAGAAACATCAAATCACAGTGTTTCCTTTTTTGTCTGTGATTCGGGAGGGGGAAGGTCTTGCCAGCCAGAGCCTGGTGACAATGACATTGATTTCTTAGACCTTTTGGCGGGGCCAAATCTGTATTTTTAGCTTGGAAAATCACGTGTCAAAGAAATGTTTTCCCTGCCCTGATGAGAAGGGGGTTGAAAGGAAGGAGTTTACGCCGGTGCTGCTGAAGCGAGCAGATGAGCAGCGTGCGCCGCTGCCTGCAGCGAGCCGGGGCGTTCCCTGCCCGCTTCCCTGTGTGCGGCCGCTGGCTCTGGGCAGCGCTGGCACCTCCTGGCATTGTGTGGGGGCTGAGTGCATGACGAGGGCAAGGCTGGAGAGCAGGGGCCCCGGCGTCCTGGCCCTCCCTGAGCTGCTGTGGCTGCCGGGCCCTGGTGCTGCCCAGGGCTGAGGGCACCTGCAGGGCCGCTCAGCCGGCCCCTCTGCTCTCCCTGCAGTTGTTCATCTGCCTCCATCTCTCCTTTTCTGCCTCCTCACTCTCCCCCACCCTGCTCTCATTTCCCCAAGAAGGCTTTAATGAAATCTGCCCTTAATTAAATCCACATTCATTTGCATAATTACCAGGAAATTGAAATTAGCCTGCGGACGTGGCTGGAATACACTCGGCTTGAAGCAGTGGGGCTCATTTTGAGGAGGGGGCTGCAGTGAGGGGGCTGGATGCCCCCCAGGAGAGGGCTCCTTCCCCAGCCCTGGGTGCCCCCCGTGCCAGCCCCAGCCCCGTGTGTCCTTTGCTGCCTGGTCCCGTGTTCCCGTTGTCCCTGCCAGGGCTGGTTAGCGCTCCCGTATCCCGGCACCACGGGGGTGGTTTGGCGGGGGCAGTTCAACCTGCAGGGCACTCATGGGGTAGTTGGGACGGGGCTGGTGGCGCTCAGTGATGGTGATGGTCCCCGCGTTGAGCCTTTGCTCGCCAGACCCAGCCCTGCACCGCGGGCCCCCAGCCCTGAAGAGCCTGGGCGGGAGCTCAGGCGCAGGCTGAGCCTGGAGCAAGGCCCGGCTGCAATGCCGGGTGCAGCTGGGCTGGCCCCGTCCCGGACCAAAGCCCAAATATCCGACCTTGCCAGGCACCTCGGACTGCGTCAGGGGACACGTCAGAGCACCTCTGCCCGGAAAGAGATCCCAGCTTTCTCAAGCAAGAGCTGTGTTTGAAGCAAATAATTCCCACCCCGGAGAAGCACCACCGCGTTTGCAACACGAGCATCACTTTTGCTTTATTTTTATTTAAAAAAAAAGTCTTCACTGCCATTAAGGTTTTTTTTTTTTTTTTTGCTTTTATAATACTTTTTTTCATTTTTGTAATTTTTTAATGTTTTTAGTTTTTTTTTTTAATTTTAAACATTGAAAAAATGAGGTAACATCTGTGACACTACAACCTCTCCTACAGGAAGAAGGTCCAAAACCCGACAGCCGAGGGGATTTAAAATAAACACCCAACAACCTACCAACACAGCGACCTCAACGGGAACAAAAATCACACCCACGCGCACACCCCTGTAAGGGACAAACTGACCAGGAAAGTAAAAACAAACCCTCCTAGGTGGTGGTTGGGATTCCTTATCTACATTATTGCACGAAAGATCGAGGACATCGAGGGACCTAAGGCAAGAAGGAGAAAGGTCGCGCCTAACATCTCTACGTCTGTGCAGTGCTACTTCTAAAAGAAAAAAGAAAGACCTTGGCCCTGGCACCCCAGAGCACGACAGGTGACACCGACGGGGCGGGACGGGTGAGGGCAGGCTGGGCACGGGGAGGAAGGGCGGCAGTGGCGCCGCGGGCCGGCGCCGCGTGGCTGCCTGGGGCCGAGCCCTGAGCGCGGCGGTGCCGGCGGCCGCTTGCCCAGTCCCTGACGGTGGCTCTGTGCCCGGCGCGCGGCTGCTGTGTAAACTGCTGTTGCTTGTGAAGAGAGAGGGAATAGCCCTTTGTGCGGGAATGCGGGGGACGGGGAGCTGGACAGGAGGGGTCCCGCGATGGGCCCGGCCTCGCCGGGGGCCCGTGGGCAGCCAGGGCCGCGCGAAGCCCCCCAGGGCACTGGTGGGGTCTGCCCTTGCCCGGGCAGCCCCAAGGCAGGAGGGAGGCTCGTGCCAGCGTGTCCTGGTGCTGTGGGGCTCCCAGCAGCTCCTGCCATGGCAGCCCCTGCCAGGGCAGCCTGGTGACGAGCCTGGCTGGGGTCCCTTCTGCCTCCCTGCCGCCCCGGGGGAGCCTCCGCCAGCCCCCTGTGTGGAGGGCTGAGGGTTTGGGGAAGGGGGGACGGCAAGTGTGGGGAGACGGGGACAGCTTGGGGAGACACAGAGGTCCTTTGGGAGGCCGCTCGAAGCCCCCTCCCTGCCCCAGGTTGTGCAGGAGCTCCAGGGCAGCCCTGGAGACGTGGCTGCCACCACGGTTTCTAGTCGCCGTCTGCGCCAATGGCTGCAAATCCTCGCAGGGCCTCACAGCTCCAACCCCATGCTCCATGGAGACGCGTGTGCGCCGGCCCGGCAGCGCCCTGGCGCCCTGGCTACAACCGCCACCACAGTAGTGCTGGCAGCTGCAGGCTTCGCTGCCAGCCATGTGCCAACCTTGGCCACGCTGAGCTCCATGCGAGACCTAGCACCCTGTGGGGACGCCCTGGGTCCCGTGGGGACGCCCTAAGTCCCGTGGGGACCACGCTGCCCGCTGCCCTCGCCGCAGGGCAGCTGCCCCAAACCCTGCCCTATGGCCACCAGCAGCAGCCCTGCGAGCTCCTCCAGCTGCCGGGAGCTGACCGGTCCCTCTGGCCGCCGCCGTCCCTGCCTCGGGGCTGGCGGCCGGCTCTCCCGTGGGACAGGGCGCGTGCACAGTGAGGTGCCAGCCGGGTGCAGCTGGCCTGACGCACAAACACACACGACACAGTGACGCTTGCTACATCGATGGCTGCGGGCGCGCGGCCGCGGGGCGCGCGGAGCCTCCCGCGTGGAGCCGGGCCGCGCTCAGCGCCCGCCTCGCCCGCCGCTGCGGTGCCGGCAGCGGGAACAGAGCCAGCGTGCGCCCCAGCCTCCCCAAGGGCCTCCTCCCGGCCCCGGGGTCATCAGCCTTGCGCGGCTCCCAGCCCGGCCCTGCCCGGGGCTGCCCGCCCCGCAGGCCGCACCAAGGGCCGGACTCCGTGCCCGGGGTGCCAGCGCCGCCACAGGCAGCCAGCACCCCCACCCCGGCTCACCCGCCCTGCGCGTTATTGTTATTATTACTATTATTACTATGACTACTATGTGGTGCGCCGCCCCTCGCCATGGCAGGGAGGCGCCTGGGGCTGACGTCAGGCCGCAGCCCTCCCAGCCTGCCAGGGCACCGGGGCAGTGGGCAGCCTCTTGGGGAGGCACTCGGTGCCCCAGGCCGGGCTCCCAGCGCCACCTTTGCTGCCCAAGGCCCAGCCTCCCCCATGGCGGAGGGAGAGCAGCATCCTCGGTGCTGCCGAGTGCAACCAGTTTTGCTTTTTTTTTCCTTTTTTTTGTTCTTTTTTTCTTTTCTTTTTTTTTTTTTTTTTTTTTGCTTTGGGTGACACGAATCCCAGTCCCTTTTCCTACCACAACCAAAAGTAAACCCCTGGGCTCTCCCTCTGCCTGCGGCGCAGGCGAAGTGACCGGCTGGCTTCACACCCGCTTGTAGAGCGGAGCGGAGCCGCACGGGGAGGGAGCCGCGAGCCGCCCTCCCCGTCGCCATCACACGCAGATCTCTATTGCTGTGGCCAGGACCATCTGCCCTTTGCCTTTGTCCTGCCGTCCGTCTGTCCTGCTCGCCGTGCCCGGGGAGGACGCGCCCGGCTCGGAGCCGGAGAGCCGGGGGCCGCTCCCTTCGGTCAGGATGGTCCTCTTGAGCGGCGTTGGGGTGCAGGCGCCGGGCGTCTCGTGGCGGTGGGGGCCGGCGGGCAGCTTGTCCCCCGCGTGCTTGCGGGAGCGGTAGGAGGGCCGCCGGCGCACCTCGGACATCAGGTCGTACTTGATGAAGTAGAAGACCTCCTTGACGGGGCAGCGCTTCTCGGGGTCGAGCGCCAGCAGGCGCTGGAACATGCGCAGGGCGCTGTCCGTGAAGCGGCGCCACTGCGAGGGCAGGCCCGCCAGGCGCCCCTTCTGCCACCGCACAAACTCCTCAAAGAAGGTGTCGGAGGCCGAGGCCGCCTCCCAGGGGAAGTTGCCGGTGAGGACGCAGAAGATGAGCACCCCGAAAGCCCACACGTCGATGCTGGTGTCCACGGTGAAGCCCTCGGCGCGGCCGGCCTGGCACACCTCGGGCGCCGTGTAGGGGATGGTGCCGCTGATGCGCTTCACGCGGCAGCCCACCTTGCGCGTCATGCCGAAGTCGGCCAGCTTGACGCGGCGGCAGTCGCGGTCGAAGAGCAGCACGTTCTCGGGCTTGATGTCGCGGTGCACCAGGTTCTTGCTGTGCATGTAGTCCAGGGCCAGGCCCAGCTGCTGCACGCACCGTTTCACCATGTCCTCGGGGAGCCCCACCTGCGGGCGGGGGACAGGACAGCGTGAGCAGGCGCCTGCCACCACGAGCCCTTGGGGCACCCAGCGAGGCCACCAACCCTCAGCTCTGGCCAGGAGGCGCCGGGGAGGCACCTCAGGGCTCTCTTTAACTTCCACTTCTCTCTGCAGCTCCATGAGCCACTGGTGGGGACAGGCCTCGTGTGGGGACCACGTCCCCCTGGCAGCGCCAGGGCCGTATGGGGCAGGTCACACACCATGGGGCTGGGGCCCCTCTGCCACAGGCGTCCTGGGCTCCCCCATGCCCGCCTCCCCCCGCGCCACCCTGCCGGCTGACACTGAATAATCTTATTTCCTTTCGTTGCCTTCACATTAAGATTTCATTAGCCTTCCAATTCAATTAGGCCTGGTTTTCTTTGGGATGTTCTCTCTGTGGCTCTCCTCCTTGCTGTGTAGGTTTTTTTTTTCCCTTGCTCAATTTTCCAGCCCATCACCTCTTTCCCTGCCCCTTGTTTTTCAGGGGAAGCAGAGGCTCCTGGCCTGAAATACCCATCACGCCCTGCCGTGGGGCTAAGCCGCCAGGAGACGTGGTTATGGATCACGGACCTTCCTCTGTGTCTGCAGCTCCAGTCAGGGCTGACTATGCAAGGGAGGCACCAGCTCCTGCAAAGGCTCCTGGCACCACCAAGGCAGCCTTGCAGGGGACGTGGGGACCTTTCCCCCTTGCCCAGGCTTGGCACCTCGCAGAGCTCAGCACCATGGGGACACCAAATCCTCGTGCCCACCCAGGAATACTGAAATGCCTCAAGCAGGAGGCTCCCACCTGAGGCGGGATGATGTCGAAGAGGTCCCCGCCGGGGGCGTACTCCTGAGCAAAGACGTAGCAGTCCTCCGTCTCGAAGACCACGTCGAAGACTTTGATGATGAAGGGGCTGGAGGAGAGCGTGTTGGTGATGCTGAACTCGCGCAGGAAGTTCTTCAGCTTTGTCTTGCTCTTGTTCACAAACTTCAAGGCCATCTTGGTGCCTGTGGTGAAGAGAGGGCCAGCATGGGTGTCAGCACCCAGGTTATGCCCAGGGTGGTACTGAAGGGTGAAGACACCTGCCCTGGGCACCCCCTGAGAAGAGGGCTGACATATAGCTCAGAAAATCACAGCAAACCCAGGCAAGGTTGGAGGTAGCCTCTGGAATCACCTAGTCCAACCCCACTGGGTCACCCAGGGTCACCTAAGAGCACATTGCCCAAGACTGTGTCCAGCTGGCTTTTGAGCATCTCCAAGGAAGAAGACTCCACAACCTGATCCAGTGCTCAGTCACTGCCAAACGCTGTAAACACACAGGGCTGGTTCAATCCCTCTGCATGCAACAAGGGGGCACGAAGCACCGCTCCCTCCTCCATGTGCCACAGCGCTCGCCTCACCTGTGCTCTTGTGGGACACCAGGTCCACCTTGCCGTAGGTGCCCTTGCCGAGCTCGCGGATGAGGTCGTAGTGCTTGTTGATGTCGGTGCCCGAGAGGGTGCGGATGGCCAGCGACTGCATGTCCTCCGTGATGAGGGGCACCCCGCAGCAGGCCAGCTTGCGCGACGGCTCCTGCTCCATGGAACCCGCACTCATGGTGGTGCTGCAAGGCAGAGAGGCGTCACAACCCCGCAGGGCACCGGCACCAGCCCGTGCCCAGGGCTCCCCTAGCACGCACTGGGCCATCAGCCCAGCCTTAGCAGGCCCAGAGCTGGGCTCAGTGAGGATGTGGCGCAGAGCAGCTCCCGGTGTCGGCCCCTCTCTGGAGGTGCCGCTGCTCAGCAGCCCCTGCAGCGCCCGACCATGTCCTCAGCCCCACGGCGCGCCCAGCAGCGGCACAGACGGGAGCAAGAAGAACTCGTCCATCACGAACCAGCAGCACTGCTCCCCTTCTGTTGTTCTCTTTGCCCTTGGAAGCCAAAGCGGGTCAGGGCTCGGGGCTGAGCCCCCATTCCCGTTTGCAGTTGCTCCTCCAAGGGGCAGGTGGGCACGCGCAGATGTGCCGGGCAGAGCAGGAGATCACGGCTCACCGAGCAGAGCCGGCGGAGCCCAGGGAGCCTTTTCACAGCAGCAAGCGCAAGATGAAAAGCAGCCAGCGTGCAGAGTCTTAAACAGCAAAACACCCCGCCGTGCCAGGAGCGTTTCATTGAGAGGGAGCGCGGAGCAGGACGGAGGCAGCCTGCACGGAGCCGCAGCCGCAAGCGCCTGCCCCGCACGCGCAGCCGCCCCCCGCGCAGCCCAGCGCCTCCCGCAGAGCCGCCCAGCGCCCCGGGAGCACTGCAGGCTCCTTGGCCTCGTCCTGCTGGGAGACAGGGCTGCACCAGGGAGCAAAGCTGCACCAGGGAGCAAAGCTGCACCATGGAGCAAAGCCCAGGATGCTCCAGAGCTGGCCCAGGCCACCCTGCGAGTCACTCCTGCCACCCGAACACAGCGCAGCAAGTCCAGCCCCCAGCTCCAGCCCGGTGCCCATTCACCGTGGGGCAGGACTATACTGCCCATAAAGGAGATTAGTGCCCGCGCATGCACGGCTGTCCGCGAGCTGCACCCGCACCAGGCACAAGCCTCGCTGAGCCCAGCTCAGGTCTGCTCTCCACGCAGGTAGCGCGACGAGGAGAGGAGCTCCAGGCTCCTGTGCACCCGCTACCACTTCTGCAGATTTCTCCTTCCTTAGCCTGAGAGCAGAAGTGCAGGGACCACAGCACAAAGACCCCCGAGCTTTGACTCACCCGCCATGCCAGAGCTGCAGCAAAAGCCCACCAGGATCCCACTGCTTTCCATGATCCCGGAATGCAGGGAGCCGGAGCTGCTCCTCCTGCGAGCAGCCCACGGTCCCGGCGCGTGCCCAGCGCGCAGCGGAACCGGCAGCTCCCGATGCTCCCGGCACGAGCGCTCACCCAGGGCGCCCCGGAGGAACAAGCCCCGAAAGGCGGGTGGCAACACGAGTGCTCAGCACCCCGGCGAGGTCTGCAGAGAACCCATCTCCCCCGGTGAAGCTGCCTGCTTCTTATTTTGTAACAGATTGACAAAAATCATGGGATAACAGCAGAGCGGGAGCCGCTTTATATTTAGACTTCTAATGCGGCGTCTCACCAAAAAAATAAAAAAAAGAACAACAAAAAAGCCCCACTTGTAGCTGGGCGCGAAGGCGGTGACAGGCAGGAGGCTTGAGCTCCCCCTCAGCCTGCAGGACACGCCAGGGCGCTGCAGGGCCACAGGGAGACGCGGGGCAGCAGCCGGCACGGGCAGCACCCGAGCGCTATCAGGGCCCTTCCACAGCAGGACTTGGTGATAAATCCCAAGCAGGAACCGCCCTACAAACCGCTGCTCTGGCACGGAGCAAACAGCCCATCTGTCTCCAGGAGAAACCAGTGCCAGAGACTTCCAGGAAAGATGCTGAGCGCTCATGGAGCACCGAGCAGGGTGACGCTGCCCAAGGGTGAAGATCTCACCCAGGTGTATCAGCAGTGCCAGCCCAGGGAGACCTTCTCACATATTCTCCAGCCAGGTTAAACCTGAGCTCCAAGTGCCCTTCACTTCTCTAAACCACTAACACTTCGCATGCTGTCTTTCATCCCAGGATGGATCTTGATTTCAATTTTTTCTTCATGGGAAGTTGGGTAGAAAATAGAAAAGGAACTTAAACATCATGATGTTCCAAAAATGTATCAGCTTGACTCATAGGATCTTCAGAGCAGCTCATCTCCACAGTGTTTTATTGGCCTTCCTAAAGAGAAGCACCATTTTAGTGGCTTGTTATTGGAGGTGGAGGTGGATTAGTGCAGAAGCTAAATGGATACATGACTAAAAACAGCTCCCAGTATCCTACAGGAAGAATTATGTCTACACTTGAATTTACAATCATGCTTGTCAATGTCTGTTAATTAACCTGTGTTGAAGTACAATTATTCAAGTCAGCAAAGTTCTCTTTTTAATGCCTGGGGGATAGAGGTGAGAGGCAGTGGAGGGGCTGCCCACTGTCAAGGAGCTCTCTCCGAATCAAGGAGTATTTGCGTTTTCCCTTGGCTACATCGGGCCCCCTCCTCGTTGGGTTTTTCGGGGCCGTTTTGCTTAAAGCCGCTTTCCGATTTCACACACGTGTGACTGGAATGGAGAAACGGTCTGAGCAGAAACGGGCGCCCCTTGCCACAGGCGGGCGGCCGCTGCCCCCGCTTCCAGCCCGCTCTTCTGCCCTCTTCTCTTTGCGGAGGAGCAGGACCTGCTTTGCCCCCGCGCGCTCCCTCCGGAGCCAGCGCTTCCCGTCGCGGTGCTTCATTCCTGGCCCCAGCGCCCGGCGGAGGTAAATGCAAAGCCACAGGGCAGCCAGGAGCAGAAGGGAGAGGACAGAAATGCCCCTACCACAACCTTCTGCCAACACACTGAGATGGAAACCCTCTGGGACTAAATTCCCCAGAAACCCCACGGAGGCTCCACGCGAGCCCCACGAGCTGGGGCACCCAGGGGCCTGGGGGCATGAGCAGCTCCAGGACCTGCCTCCAGTTCCAGCAGCCTTGCAGTTTCCCAGCTCCCATTCACCCACCTGGGTTTAATTGCATTTTGAAACCTTTGCAAAAGATAAGGGCTCTATCCTGATGCTTCTTTTCCTTTTTTTTTATTTTTTTTTTCTCCAGGTTTCTTCTCCAAGGAGCTTTTACAAGCACTTGTTCTTGTTCCAGCTCAGAAACCTCGCCAAGATGCACTGACCTTTCTCTGCCCGGCTCTGACAAGAGCCATAAAAAGAGCTTGGAAAGGGAGCTTGGGAGGGAAGGGCAGCAGCTCCCGAGCGCACACAGGGACAGGGACGGACAGAGACGTCGACCTCGTGCCCTGCAGCCGGGGCCCGGCCCTGACCTGCCCCAGCGACGGCTGTGATGGGGACTCCTGCCGGCGCCCACAGCGGGAATGGAGAGCACAGAGAGCACAGAATGGAGAGCACAGAAAGCAAAGGACACGCAGGTACTGGGTGGATGGGGTATTTTTGCCCTCCGCAGGCTCCGCTCTTCGCCTTGGGAAGGACACTGGGGTCAGCAGCACAGGAGAGGGCACAGGGGGTCCCGCTCAGCAGGGCATGGGCAGCACCGCGGCTCCACGCCATCCTCTCCCCACGTACCCCGTGGCCGCCTCTTGCTTGGCTGCAGGGCCCCCAAATGGGGAGAGCCCCTTGCGTGGGCCGCAAGAACAGCCAGCAGCGTGAGGAGGATCGGCAGGGACCCTCGGCTCCGAGTGCAACGGGAAGGTCCCTCCGGCCGCCGCTCCTGCACCCGGCAGCCTGCGCGGCACCACGGGTGGCAGCGGCCCGGGGTGCCCGGGAGGGTGGCCTGTCGCTCCCTGCCGGCAGCTCGTGCCGCCACCGCCGTGTCCCGAAGTTATTCCCCCCTACTATTCAGCGGAAAATTGCTCTCTGTTTAAGCTTAAGCAGCGTTTATCTCATTGAGGAAGGAGGATAATCCACCCACTTCTTCCTCGCTCGTGCCGGGTATTTATAGACAGCCGCTCCGTCTCCCGGCGGCAGCTGCCTCTCCTCTCCCTGAACCCTGCCGGGCGCTGGGATTTCTGCGGCGGTGCAAGCGGCCGCGCGGGCAGCTCCGCACACGGCGCGCGGCTCCTCGCTGCCCGCCATGGCGCCGCGCTGCCAATAACTAATTGGCAACTCATTAGTGGCAAAGCGAGGAGAGCAGAGGCCACGGAGGAGAGCGGCGCACGGAGGTGCTGGCAAAGCAAGAGGGGAAGGAAGGGAAAGAGAAACCTCTCCAGCCACAGGCGCAGAACTAGAGAGCGGAGAAGGGAGCCAGCTACTAAATGGAGTGGAAGGATTCGGGGCCGGGCCCGCAGCCCGGATGGCGGCAGCGAGTTGGCGCCCGGCAGCGCCCGCCGAGGGGCTGCGGGGTCCGCGCTGCTCATGTGCCCTTGGCCACGACCTGCAGGGAGAGCAGGGACGGGCCAGTATCCAGCTGGGGCACAGGGAAAAGGCAGGGCCGGCCTGGCTCCGGCTCCAGGCTGCACCGGGGCAAGGAGGAAAGGGAAGAGGAAGGGGAACAAACAAACCACAGCAAACCGGGGGCAGAGCTATTGCTGGAGCCTGCGTGCGGGGGCGGAATTGGGAGCAGCGGGCAGGGGGCCAGTGCGGCTCCTGCCACCGTGGCCGTGCAGCGGCTGCACCGCGCGCTGAGCTAGGCAGGGCCCTGTGCGTCGCACCTGCACCCAGGTCCTCCGGGGCTTTGGCCTGTGACACAAGCTAAAGGAGTTTCCAGCGGGTGACGGAGGCGGCACTGTCCCCCGTCGGGCTGCAGGCCACAGGGCCTCGGGAGCAGGGCCCTGTGGAGCGGAGGTCACCGCGTCCCCACTCCCTGGCTGGAGGAAACTGAGGCACAAAGAGAGGAAGCGGCCGCCAGGAATGGGCAGGAATAGCAACGGGTGGCGCCCCTCTTCCCGCGCGATCATCACTTCCCGCAGGATCATCGCTTCCCAAGACATGTGAGATGCAGCCGCAGGCCTCTGCCCGCTGCCACCTGGACCCATCCGCACGGGCCTGGCGAGAAACCCTGCGTGGGCAGCCCTGGTGCAGCCTCGGTGCTGCCCCCTCCAGAAATGGGCCAGAGCAGAGCCAGCCCCTGCCCGGGGGTGAGCAACGGGCAGCCACAACCGCAGCAGCGACAGTGGCTCCCGGGGAGCTACCAACAACTACAACTACCATGATCACCATCAAAAACCACCACCACCATGACCAACAAGAAGCATCACCACCATGACCAACAACCACCATCAACAACAACCACCAAGCACCATCACCCCCATGATGACCTCTGCGCTTTGGTGCAGCAGCTGCTGCAGCCTCTCCATGGGCAGCATCCTGAACCCGAGAGCGGCTCGTGCTGGGCATCTCCCTTGGAAGCAGAGCCCAGGTGGGCAGGGAATGAAGCTAAGGGAAAACCAGGCACCAGCCCCGCGCCCTCGCTGTGTTCAAGGGCCCCAGCTCCACAGCCCTGGGCTCCAGCCGCAGCGTGAGGCACCCAGTTCCCATAGGCCACCAGCAGAAGGGGGCCCTGCACCAACAGGCTTCAGAACCCCCCGCTCCCCACTGCTCTCCAGCTACGAGCTGAGCTGTCAAAGTCACTCAGAGCAAGCGCTGAGCTCTCCGCCTCAGGAGCAGGGGCAGCTGCAGGACCTAGAAACCATTTTGCATCGCTCGGCGCTCCGTGCAGCTCGACCGCCGCGGCCTCACAACGCGGCCTCCGAAACGAGAGGCCATGCCGTGATACGGCCATGATCGTGCCCGAGGCGGCAGCTCCCTGCCTGGGCATGGGGCTCGCAGCATCCTGGGCACTGGGAGCGATGCCTGTCCCGTGTGCCCAGCCAGGCGGGGACGGTGCTGGATGGAGCTGGCGGCCACCTTGGTGCTTTGCGCCCCGACACAGGGCAGGAGACGGATCACAACACACCACCAAACAAACAAACAAACAAACAAATAAATAAATAAAGAGCCGCAGCAGCACAAGAGCTCCGCGGATTTGCCAGCCTAGTCAAATGCTCCACCAGAGGTGGCTGGGTGACCTTGAGCGAGCGGCGCCGCTTCCCGCCTCGCCTGGAGCGCACGCTCCCAGTGCCCCAGATGTGCCTGTGGCCGAGGGGAGCTGCCGAGTGCCCGGGGCGGCTGCTAAAACCCCCTGGCTCCTCCAGCACGAGGGCCATGAGCCCTGAGGCCGCGCGGCTGCCTCCGTGTGCACGCCTGTGTGGATGCGGCGCTCGGAAAAACCGCTGCACCCCCAAACGCAGCACGGCAAGCGGAGCAGCCGGCAGCTGCGGCCCGGGCGTGAGAGCTGCCCTCACCCCGGCCACCCGCACAGCGCCCGGAGCTGGCCTCACTGTACTCAGGATACTGTGTGTGCCCGGGCGAGCACAGCGCATCCCAGAGCCGGCCTCGCTGTGCTCAGGGTACTGTGTGTGCCCGGGCAAGCACAGGGTATCCCAGAGCACCCGGTGCCAGCCTTGCACCCCTGCACACCCCTCCACCGGCTCCCGCCCGGGTCCCGTACGAGGTGCTCTCTGCTGAATACACAACACTGATGGACCGCGGGTAGCCCCGTGACCGCAGCGGGGCCATTGGCGGCCCTTCCTGGGGTGCCGCCGCAGTGGCCGGCCGCGTGCTGAGGAGCCACCGCGCGCGCTGGGAATGTCAGCCCCGGAACCCTGGGACACCCAGTCCAGCCCAGCGCGCGCCCCGCAGCGCAGGGCAAGGAGCTGCCGCCGCATGCAGAGGCCAGGAGCGAGGCAGGACCTCCCCTGCCTCTTGCTTCTCACAGAGCCACGTTTCCTCCTTGTTCCAAACAGTGACCCAAACATCCCGTGCAAACGTCCTTGAAAATCCTGAGCGGTGTGGCAAGGTGCGCGCTCCTCGCTGAGGCTCCCGTGACAGCCAGGCTCAGGGGAACCAGCCGCAGCTTCAGCAAACCGCCCGGGGGGCCAGCGCAGGCCCAGAGCTGAAGCCCCGTGGCCTGAAGCCTGCCGGAGGCCGCCTCGCAGCCCGTGACCCGCTTCTCCTCCCTGGCCAGAGCGCTGCTGTGTTTGAGCATCGCGGCGCCCTTGACCTTCCCCCAGCAGGGACCTTCGCAGCTGCCCATGACACACGGCATCTTCCAAGGACCTTCCCAGAGCTGCAGGTTTGTCTTCTCCCACTGGCTCCGTCATGGAGTGAAGGCTCCGGGCTGTGCTCGAGTGGCATTCGCAGCATCTGGCACCAGCGCGACCCAAAAAGCAGGCGGCTCCTCGGCAGTGCCAGCGCCTACCCAGTGCTGCCAGTGCAGGTGGCAGCAGAGGACGGCAGGGACCCTCGGACACCCCTCCGCATGGAGACTGTCACCAAACTGCCCAGGATCCAGAGTTCCTCACAGCAGCTTCTGGCCTGGCCAGTGCAGACGGCCCAGAATCCAAGGGCAGGCGAATCAAGGAGACGAGGACAGGCGGCCCTGGAGCCGGGGTGGGTGCACAGGCGGGTGCTCCCAGATGCCAGCGGATCCCTCCTGCGGGAGCTCCTCAGCTGCAGGCAGCGCCCAGCATTGTTGCACCCATCCACAGATGCCCTTTGGTGAGAAACCCACCTCTCATCGGTCCCAAATGGCTTCTCCAGCTTCAGCCGGTGCCTCGGCTCTCACTGCCTGCCCCTCCGAGAAATGTGGGGCAGCTGCAGCGGGCGCCCGCCTGGCAGCTGCGGCGCGGGGCTCCCCGGGGCAGGGCGCAGCCCGCTGCTTTCCCGTGACGGCTCCTCGGGGCCCTGCACGCCGCTCGCCTGCAGCTTTTGTTCCCATTTTCCCTGCCCTCATTTCCAAGCTCAGGGTTTAGCACAGCTCCTTTTCCTCTTGTTTTTTTTTTTTTATTAAAAAGAAAAAAAAAAAAAGAACAAAAGCGGCTGCTGGGACGTTGGCTGCCGTTCAGCGTTTCGCCTTCCCAGGATTTTCAGGATCAATGGCACAGCTTTGTTAGTACCTCCGCTACTTCATCCTCCAGCTCCTCCCGCGTCCTCCGAGCCTTGCTGCTGGCACCGGGGATTTATGATTACTTCATTGTTTGATTGGTTTTCATCAGCCTGTCATCATCTCCCTCCTAAAACTCTTCCATCAGCACCGGCGGCATCTCGCGTTTGGGATCTGCAAAGACAAATGCCGCGAGAGGCACCTGCCCGGCCCCTTGTGCCACACGGGCACCCGGCTCCTTGCACCCGCCTGGCCCCTTGTGCAACGCGCTCCTTGCCGCGGCTCCTTGCACCCACTCGGCCCCTTGTGCGATGTGGGTGCCGGGCTCCTCGGCCCTGGCTGGCAGCGGGCTCGGGGGCCCTGCGCGTGCCGGGGGCTGCTGTCCACACGGGCCCCGCTGCCCGCTCTGCAGCCGGGCGCTGCGTGGGGACAGACCCCTGCCCTGCTGCTGCCAGTGCGGCTGTGGCCCTGCCGTGCCCGCCAGGACGCTCCTCGCCCGGGCTCGGTGGCCGCTGCATCCAGCTCAGTGGGGCTGTCACCCCCCCGGCCATCGCCCCTGCACAACCCAAAGCCTCTTTGCCATGTGCGGGCAACGCGCAGCTCCCGCCCGAGACAAGGCCCCGGCGTGGCGGAGCCCACACATGCCCCTCGCTGCTGCCATCACCCTGACCCCGCACATGCCCCTCGCTGCTGCCACCGCCCCAGCGGCTGCACGGCGCCCGCTGCCGCCGCGGCCTCGGCAGGGGCCTCCCGGGGCGCCTCAGACCTGCGGTTCTGATCAGGTGCCTCGCGGGCTGCATCCCGGCCTGGCGCAGGGGACCTGTCACTTTCCAGGGCCCTCCGGGTCCCGCTCACACGCCAAGGGGCAGCTGGCACCCGCCCCTGCTCCCGCGCCCGGCCACCCGGCCCAGCCAAGAGCCGGGCGCTGCCAGGTGCCAGGCTCGGCGCCCCGCTCCGAGGCACCAGTCCAGGGGTGCCCAGCGCGGCGCCCCGGCCTCCGCCCGGCCTCGCAGCACGCGGGGCTCCGCCGCGGCTCCGGCTGCCGCTCCGCGGTGACAGCGCGGCCAGCGCGGGCGAATGTGGGTCACGGCCGCGCGCGCTGCGGCGCTCGCTGGCGCGCGGCCACCGCCTCGCCCGGGCTGGCACCGCGGCGAGGGGACGCGGGCACCGGGGCCAGCGGGCTCCGCGGCCGGGCAGGCCGCCCGCTACCCTCGCCCGCGTCCCCCTTATTTCCCTTTGGCTCGTCCTGCCTTTCCCGGCGCTGCCCGGGCACCTCCGCAGCCCGCGCCCTGCCCGGC
>JAVCKT010014625.1:0-10744 GCA_032273925.1 Rhynchotus rufescens
AAAAGAGAAGGGAATCACATTGTAGTTTGACATCTTAAGAGAGATGCATGGAATTGCCTTCTAGGGGCTCAATCACTGTTAATCTGACAAAGTGCTTCAGTGCTGCAGAGGTAGATGCTGTTAAACATGTGAGATGGCAAGGCACGCATGCAACGCACAGCAAGGCAGAACTCTCCTCATTTTCATGACTTCTAATCGAAGAGGCAGCAATCCAGTGCTTTTTGGGCAGCAAAGCCTACCGGAACATATACATTAACCCAAGAACATCTTCCTGCAATTCCAGTCTTCCACATTCTACTTGCTACAGCATATTCTAAACAGCTATTTGTAACAAGGCCCAATTCTTTTATCTTATTTCATTGTAAAATTTAAGATGACTCCATGAATCTCAAACTCCTTTGTGGGCCCAGCTGAGATAAAAACCAGTTTCAAGATGTTCTGCTGCAGTGGCTCTTCCCTGTCTCCACGAAGGGGTAGTTCAGTACCCTATGAAATCCTACACTGGCATCTGAATGAGTTACAGAGTCAAAGCTAACATAGATCCATATAGTTAAAGATATAGACTCCAGACACTTAAAAAAACAAAACAAAACAAAACAAAAAACAAGAAAAAAACAATTCCTAATGCTTTTCTTATAGAGCAGATTTCTGCAGGTATGATATTACAGATTTTTTACTCATTTTCTAGACTAGATTAGATTCTGTTATGTGCACATAACAGGATTTGAAAAATCATGATTCTCTCAAGCACACAGAATAATGGTTAATATTTCAGATTTTAAAATACAGTGGAACCTCAATTATCCAAATTTAGTGAACCCAGACAAGGTTTTGCCCCTTGTCATTTATTAATTAAATGGTAAATTGCTTCTATTACTAATTATTTCCACAGATCCATGGGCATGCAGGGCATTTTGGTTAGTAGTAAACGCGATTATCAAGCTGGATTCAGTGTTCTTCCCATGTTCTTCACATAATTGAGATTCTGATATACTCTGAAAATAATTTAAAACATTTTAAAATGTATTACTGGGAGAGTCTGCAGGTCTTGTAGGTCCTGTGGGGTAAAGGCATCCCCAAGATTGTGGAAGGCAGCACTCTTGACAAGCCAAAAGCCATGAACGAATGTCGGCCAATATGTAAAACAAAAGCAAAGCTATTTCCTGAGCATAATCTGATAGCTTTGAATCCCAGCAATATATTAATTTGACTGTGTGACTGATTGTCTCAATAGGATGCTAACGAGTCAGACATTAAACTTGCTTTTTTTTCAAGGCCTGCCTATATTCAGAGTCAACGGAGGTTTAGCTATACAAGGATGTGAAGAAGTCCTTAGACTATAGGGATCCTACACAGGAGGACTCGCCCCAGCTAGAACAAAACGAACCAGAGTCTATGGGAGAACTTTGACCATCAGAGAATGCAGAGGGTAGAGAGGCCTACGCAGCTCAGAACGAGGCACCTCCTATGGCCAAAGCCATAAGAACGCTGCATGAAAAAGAACAGGACATAAGTTAATAAAAATCAGGTATCAAACAGCAATGAACTGTCCCACTTTAAACAGAGTGTCTGTTTATATAGAGTCAGGTGAAACATATAAGCACTTCAGTACAAAATCTGAAGTCTAAGGAGTAAGATAACTGCAATGTCTATTTTTCAATGATGACACTTATATAAGACACAGTGTCAACAGTTGGAGGGGATAATCAGGGGTATATTGTAACGCTAGGGTACATGTCATAAAAGTGACAGAATGAATGCACAGGTGAGGCAGTGATGCTGTGAATTAAAAAAAGGGGGGAAAAAAGCATATTTAAATAAAATGACTAAGCTAGGTACATTAAGAAGCGCCCTAAAATCTCCCTGGATTTTATCCCCAGCCTGAAAAGAAAGCAATTGGCATTAACCTTATACTATTCAGTATCCTACCAAAATGCTGACAGTGATCATGAAATGCTAAAAGAAGATTTAAGAGGCAGCAAGGATTGAAAACCGAATAGGAGATTCGAGGCAGGTAGCCTAGGTAGATGTGCTTGTAGGGCAAGCCAGAATCACCATAAATGACTGAGTTTTGGTGCAGCTGGTCAGAAGACCTATGAAAGAAGCAGCAACTTTGATTCCGTGCTAAGGAAGGCACTAAATCTGCTTTAACATGTGTAAATGAACCACTTTGTAATAATGATCATAATGCATGTAAATTCAGTTCTCTGTAGGACTGGGAAAATAGCACTGCCACTACAAATAACAAATTCCCTACAGTAATATGTAACTTCAGAAAAAGAACTGTTTAAAATAAAGACTCTACTAAAAAGGAAGTTAAAAAGGAGAAGGCAAGGCTAAAATGGTTTTAGGAATTACTGTAAAGAAAATGTGCTATCAGGTCTCTGGCAAGCAACAGGAAAGTCTTACTTAGCATCGCTGTAATAATGCTGACCCCCACTTCTCTGCCTCTGTCATTTTCAGGAATATCTCAGCAGTTTTCCAGCAGGCACACAAAAACTACAGCCTCAGTTAGTAAGGAGACCAGAACTAGTGCTGATTAACCTGAATAAGCCTGGTTGTAAACTGCTATAATTCAGTTATCACTACATAAGAATATTCCTTGAAAAGGCAGAAACTGTCCAGGAGAGAAGCATGATACACTTTTAAATGAAGGAATCTTTACAGTTGTCTTAAGGTAATTCATTTCTGCTCATCCCATGGGACTCATAAAATATGTATCTGCTTGTGAGAAAAGGAAAGAAAGGAAAGAAGAGAAAGATACTAATAGGATTAAAAAAATATGAACCAAGTGGTTTACTAGACATAAAAGACATCATCCAAAGAAAAGGAAATCATCTAAATGCAAAAAGTAGAACAGAATGTATGTTTCAAACTTTAAAAATAAATTAAATGTAGAATGACCCATGACACTGGCAAGGAAGAACTTCTGAAAGCAATAAAGAATTTTTCTGAATATATTGTGAATAACATTTTACACAGGCCAACTGATGAGGTGCAAAAAGAGTGTTCACAGAAGAAAAAAAAACAAAAATAATTCTTTGTGTGTTTAGAAAAGTTCAGAAAGTTTTGCTAATGAAAATCTTTTCTTAGGAGAAGTCTGAGAAAACATCTCGAGCTGAAGTGTAATAGAATAGAAGTGTAATAGAATAGAAAATAAATCAATAAAGTTTGTAATGAAAAGAACAAATGGTCATCTATCAGATATAAAGGAATTCAACTAGGAAAAAGCTTAACTAAAAACTATCTATGAATTCTCCAAAAGAGTCAATGTTATATATCATATGTATGACACTGATTCAAGCAGTATTCAAATAAAAAAAAAAAAAAAAAAAAAAGAAAAAGAAAAAGAAAAAGGTGAAGAACCCTCACCAAAGTCTCAAAAAATAAGTAACACATCATGGCATAAGAGAAAAAGTCCACTTTGATGAATAAGTGGCTCAAAGATGTGCAACAAATGGGAGGAACCCTTAGCTTTTATAATGGAAAGGATCATTATGGAGTCCCCCAAAAACTCGCGCTGACATCCACTCGTTTTGGAAATGAACATGAATGAAATGAAAGGAACATGTTCAGAAATGAGTGAGGAAAGAAGGGTGTGTTAGTGAAGGAACACACACGCTACCAAGCACAGAGGAGCAAGTAACCACAGTGTGATAAAATACAAAACCCAAATGTTTGCGTGTACAGAGAACCAATAACACAGAGTGACTACACAATGCAATGAAAAATTAAATTTAATGTTGATGATGTACAGCAATGCTCAGGGGAAAACTGATTCTAAATATCCATACAACATGACAGGATCCAAATTAGCTACTACTACACAGGAAAGAGGGCATGGAATGCTTGTGGGTATCCCTGCAAAAGCATCCGCTCAATGCTTAGCATTCGTCACAAGAAAAGTTGGGAATTATTAGGAAAGAAATAGAAAACAAAACTAAAA
This sequence comes from Rhynchotus rufescens, assembly GCA_032273925.1. NCBI lineage: Eukaryota > Metazoa > Chordata > Aves > Tinamiformes > Tinamidae > Rhynchotus > Rhynchotus rufescens. Next base: position 3,947 of record JAVCKT010014625.1, read on the forward strand.
ACATAATTATGCTCCTCTAACAGCTCTATGGTAAGCGCAAATACTGAATACTACATGCAGGTCTGGGCTCTCAATACCAAACAAGGATATAGAAAGCCTAAAAAATGTGCATAAAGAAGCAAAAGCAATGATTAAAGTACAGGATGAACTCTGTACAAGGAGATATTAAAAAAGGAGTAGGGTGCTTTGGCCCAGACAAGAAATGTCTGAGGGGAATTTGAAGGGGTTCTATTAAATCATAACATAACAAACAAGACTAAGGTGAACTGTTCATAATTGCTGGCTGTTTCTCGCTGCATATTTCTAGGAAGCATCCAAAGTTATCAAGCATCAGGTTTAAAGCAAACAAAAGGAAGTATTTTTCAGACAATGTGTAATTAAATTGTGGAATTCAGCGGCACAGGATGTTTTTGACACCCAAAGTATATATGGCTTCAAAAAGCAACTGGGTAAATTCATGAGTGAAAGGTCTACTAGGAGCTCTTAAACACAACCATCCAGGAGCACAAAACATTACCTCCCGCTAAGGAATGGGCAAACTCGTCTGCACATCTCTGAGCAGCCCAACGAACCAGGCTGACGTGTGCATCAAAGCTGAGCTTTGAGCAGCCGGCACATAGATCACAGAGACTCTGCCTTTAAAAGGAATTTACGGAGCACATGGATTATGGCTGCAACCGGTGATTTCATATTGCACTGTCAACATACTGGATATTGATAAATATCCATCCTCAGGTACAACCATGGTTGCACTCTCCCTTAAGGACAAAACTGTTGAGGTGTATGAAAGAAACACAGAGGAATGTGTGGATAATCAGGTGTCATTCCAGAAGAATTCTCATATGGATAAGGGAGTTTTTCCAAAGCAGCTAGGCTTCCCACAGGTGGTCTTCACTCCTGAGATGAAACCATCTGCCTGATTTTGTTAGCAGCGACACCCACTCTGCTTCTAGCGGGTGCTGCACATTCCTACCATGGATCAGTGGGAGCGGCATTTTGTCTGCTGCACATGTTACCCCCCAAAACGCCTTTGTGAAAACTAAGCAAAAACAGGAAGGTCACAAAGCAAAGCACTCGAAAGTATGAAAATATCAAAATGAAGTCTGTCACAACAGCTGTAGTGTTACAATATAATCTTCCATGTTAAGATTGTATATTATGTGCTCTCTATAATGGAGAGCATCCAGGGAATGGGACTAATTCAAATATTCTTTTTTTATCCTCTCTGTTCAGTGTGTGGCCCCAAGCCTTGTTTACTGAGTGGCATCCAAGTCTTGCATGAATTAAGATGTTTTTTTGTTTCTGGCTTTTCTGTGGTACTCATCACTACAGTGTCTGAATATCTCAAAAATCTTGGTGAATTAATCCCCACAAAGTGCCCTCAGATGTCTGGAATGATTTTAATCCTTCACTGAACAAAACTGTGAGAGAAATGATGTGAATTTTTCCTGGCCGCACATAGGAAGTCTGTATCAAAGACAAGAAGAATATATAGATCTTCTCATTTTAATGGGTGCTGACCTCGTGCGATAGCATGAATCATCACACTCCTCGTCCTCTTCCACAGTTCACCCACGGTATAAGAATTTTCCAAACAGGGGATTGATACCATGGACAGGGACCTCATTCCCACCACACCTTATATCTGACATTGTGAATCAGGAAAAGCTGCTCTAAGGATTAATCACTGCTTGATTTGCAAAGCCCTTGAAGAGATTCCCCTCAGCAGCAGAATGAAGGAAGGATGGCATTTCTTCTTAACATTTTCATGCATAAATTTCTGCTTTTGAATGATCTTTTCTAGAACTTTTGCTAACACAAAAGCAATATATATATATATGTAAATTTATTATAATATTATAATAAATATTAATCAAATATAATTAATATAAATATAATTAATATAAATATAATTAATATATTAATAAATGTGCATATATATTATATAATACATAATATGTATGTATATTTATTATAATATATATATATGTATATTTATTTAAGTAATCTCAAGCAGGGACAACGGTATAGGTTTAAGACACCAGTGCCTGACATGGGCTCTTTCTGTAATACTGAAGACCATCTGTAATACTGAAGAACATTTGTAATACTGAAGAACATCTGTGAAGAGCATTTGAAGACTGAAGACCAAATGAAGACCACTGGAAGACTGAAGACCATTTGCAACCATGAACCTCAGCTTTATGGAGCACTTGTGAGCTCGAAGGACATACAGACATGTAAAAAAACAGCCAAAGTCACTGCTACCTTAAGGGTCTGTCTCACACCTACCAGTGCCAAGAAACTGAGAGTAAAGCCCAGTCTAGGCTCTTCTGTTGTGTTTCCCACCGTGCCTCTGTCTTGCAGCACTTGTGGTCGCTAAGATCACCCACCGCCGGGCCGACTGTCAGTGACAACAACAGCGACAACAGGGTGAGGCGAGGACAGCCTGGCAAGCTCTGGAAATGAGTTTCCTGCCCTTTGCGGGTTCCAGTGAGACTCTGAGCATTATTTGAACGTTTGTGGTTTAATTTTCTTTGTTATTTTTTTAATTCTAATGGTGGAAAACAGCAGAAGAGACGGCATCCCTCTGGAGGCAGTGAATCTCAGTGTCTGGACAGTCAACGGCCAAGGGTTTTCCTTCGGGCATTCGAAGACACACCAGCGAACAAAGAAAGGACCTAGCAGTTCTGCATGTTAAAGGCTGTATTTTTTTGGTATATATACCAGAGGCGTTTAGTATCTCTTCCTGTTTTATGGCTTTCCCATTAGCCTTTGATCCTATAACAGGCTCAGAAACTGCTCCCTGACACTCTCCTACTAAGCAGTGAAGAAGAAATAGAGCAGAAGGAGAGCTGTCCCTGCAAGGAGCTGTGCTAACTGCACGGGACAGACACGAAACAAAGCCTCCTTCCAGCCTGAGAACCAAGTATTTGTTGTACTTGACTGTTACGGTTTATAGTGATTTTGCCCATGTTTTGCAGAGGAAATGAGCCCTTAATTACTTAGGAAGCAATGGAAGGCCTTGGAAAACATACCAGAAAAATCCTGTCCCGAGTTCTGAGTTTATAGAATTAGCCTAGACTGCCCTTCCCTCTCTCTGCTTCCAGTACCCATGGGCCAAATCCACTGTCCTTAAGGTTATAAAAAAAAAGTCAACATGCAAGAAGCCTGTTTGTTATGTTCTCCCCTCAGAGATGCAAAGGATATTATAAGATAATATTAGAATGTATATATGGGAATGTTCCCTTTTCATATTTCAAAAGAAATCATAAAATAACACCAAGGCAAAAAAAAAAAAAAAAAAAAAAACCCACCACAAAAACAACAACTATGGAAACTTTCCAAGGGGAGAATTAACAACCATGGGTTCACTAACAAAACACAAACAACAGCCTTGAGTTCTATCAAAAACCAGGGACCATCGGCCTTAGAAAGTTTTAGTTCAGGTCCTTTCTGACAAACACATGCAGAAGGGAACATTTCTGGTTCTCCCTTCCCTCATCCTCTTGGGTGCCACAGCTTCCTCTCTTTTGCTTCTGTTTAGAGCTGTCTCTTACCGTGTATTTCGGGGAAAAAACCTCTAAATAAAGATCACAGACTGTTCCATTAAATGCCCTTCCTCCTCCTCTTCCCCCTCTTGCTTGCATTTGTGCAGTGTTGTGGCACCTATTAACTACCAGTGTTTTTGGAATGACATTATACAAGGTGCAGGATGTACCACTGTGCCCTAAAAATATCAACAACTGCATTAGTCTCACCATAATTAATGGCAGGCATTATGCAAATGACAACTTTTTCACTGCAAAATAATGACATTTCTTCATTTTGAGCAGAGTTATGCAAAACAATGAATTGGGAATGATAAATCACACGGGAGAATTAAGGAAGCCATAACGTTCCTGCCCAGGCAGGCAGAAAGACAGACAGACCAACAATTTAGAATACATTGTTTTTCCTCAAACTGCTATTAAGAAATAAATAAAAGCACAGCCAGTTGGTCATTAGAACGTATGTGTAATTTAGTTTTCTCCCCTTTAGGCAACTATACATACGGGGCCGTTAAATTCTAGCAATTGGATTATTACAAGTCACAAGCAATTTTTTTTTTTATTAACCTTAATAAGTCATTCACTCAGTGACTACAGTCATCAGGCAAATAAAATGTATCACATGTCATTCTCCTACACATTAACTAATTTCTTATGCAAACATCACAACGTATAGCAATTACTGCTGCTCAAAAGAGCCCAAAGTCAGTTTCAATTTATTTTATTGCTTTTGTGCCTGGCCATTTCCTGTAGCACTTTATTGCCCGTGCCCACGTCTTTAGGTGCAAAGGAGAAGATATGCAAGAAAGGAGGAGCCGCTTCTCTGGTCCCTGCTGGCACCTTGTTAGCCCTGACAGGGGCTGCTGCTGCAGAAGGAAGCAGGCACCCGAGGTGCCTAAGGAAGCTCCTCCAAGGGAAAGACAACATCTGTGGGTGTCCCAGAGCATCCCACCCTTCCCACGCTGCTCCCTCAAGCACTGGCTTCCCGGAGAGGCGAGCATGGGAGGAAGGCTTTGAACTCCCCTCCATACCACACTCCTCCACCGTTCCCCACAGTGTCTCCTGCTGGAACTGAAGGATCTATCAGCTCTTTAATAGGTAGCACTCCTGGATGTTTCGTTCGAGCGATTCCTGCTGGGAGAGTCTGCTGTATCAAAGAACTACAGCGATTTAAGTTGGAAAGGCCTATGGTATTAAATCATTTACTCCATTCTCCCATCCGAGCTGGGCTATTCCTTACAATATATTTTTCTGATATTCTATTTAGTGTTACTTTAAAGAGTGCAAAGTAACTGGGCTTTCACCTCTTCCCTGGGGAGGTTATTCCACAGTTTGATATGTCATAACACTGTGGAAGCTTCCCAAGATACTCAGCGCAATTTAGTTTTCCAAACTTGGCTTTATTAAACAGTCATGAGCTTTGACACTCCCCATGATAGCGCCGCGAGGTGTCTTTTCCTCTCAGCAGCGGCGGGAGCTGCCCCAGCTGCTTCCCAGGCGCACAGCGGGAGCGCAGGCGACGCGCTGGCCGCGATGCCCGCCGGCTTGGCCGCATGGATGGCCCCACCAAGCACAGTGACGGCCACCCCAAAACCAGCAGCGCGCGCGTGGCAGTCAGCTCCGACCGCCTCTGCGTCAGCGGGACCAGCAAGCCCCACATTAACCTCTCCCCAAATGCTAAACGCCTTTGCCTTCACCCAAAGAGAGCTCATCCCATCACTGCCAGAATCCCACAAAGGGCCCAGGAAAGGTAACAGCTGGGCTGGAACCGGTAGCTTAATAAACAACGTGGCAGCGGTCGACCCCCTCCTCTCCCCGTGTCCCTCCTCATACCATTCATTTCAGGACTTTTAAGATTCAGTGCAATTCTCTACCACTGAAATACTGCAAAAAATTCTCCACCTCCAGCCTCTCATCCGGAAGTTAATAACATTTTGCAGTTCTCCTTAAATAAAATCCAGCCCATCCTGGATCAATAAGACTGATGCCTATTTCCCTAATGGCAGCCGATTGCCATTTGCTATTCAAATCAGACTAGATAAATTACAGTACATGCCAAGGAACAGGCCAGTGAATTAAGACAGGCCTCCTGAGGACCAGCGATATTATTAATCTTTTAAGACACTATCATATTTCTTCTTGACAGTGTGCGTAGACTCTCAGACATGCTGCACCCAGATTGAAATATCAGCTGCTGCAAAAAATCAATAGTGTTAGAAACACAATAATTTTCTGTCTGCAGGGCCCCCAGTAAGCAACACCAGTGTTTCGCTTTCTTCCCACATCTCCGCTCCAAATGCATTTGTTTTAAACCCTGCATTTCCAATCTGCATAATACCTGTGGTGGGGAACGTTGCTTTTGTTGTCGTGCTTCGCCACAGAGGCCACAAGGACGGTTCCTCGTGAGGCTGTGGCTCTGTGAGGCACTGCGAGGTGCTCCAGGGTCAGCGGCTCACCTGGGATGCTCTCCTTCACTGCAGCCGCTATCGAGGCAGATATTGCCAGAGCTCCTGCTCTCCCGAAGAGAAATGAAAACAGGGACCTTGGACCTGAACTCACAAAGGGAGACCGTACATGACAAGAAAGCCGAAAGCTTAAGGGATTTCTCCTCACACAGACAACAGGAAGGGTCAATGCAAACCATCCCAATCTTTTTAGACCTGTGGATGAATTCAATAGACGCTCTGACAGTTAAGGGAGCTGCCCCCCATGTTCCTTAGCTGCTCTTTATGGCGAAGGGAAGAAAGAGTCCACAACTCACAGCAATCACAGAAAGGGCATTTTATGATTTACTAGAGCAGGGGGCTCAGAGCAAAAATGGGTAGCTTAGGGGATTGGCAACAAGATGTTAAGACCTTCTTTCTCCTCAATCTTGACATGATATCATGTGAATTAACTCTGTAACAAACAAGTATAAAATGCAATAAAATCAGAAGTTTCCATGCAAAGACAAGTATGAGAGTGTTCTGCATATAACAGGGTAGGAAAAATCTCTTTACCAGCAGACCAGAGTGAATATATCATCTCCATGTTGGCTACGCTACTGCTCCAGGTTGCCAGATTGCTCACATCCCAAGTCAGCAGAGACCAGGAAGAGTTGATGAATGTCCCAGGGGGGTGAGGGGTAAGACGATGAAATCATTCAAGTTACATCACAATTAGCATTGCTTTCTGCCCTTAAAATATTGTGAGAAACATCAGAAGGACCAGAGACCAAAAAAAAAAAAAAAAAAAAAAAAAAGGCAGA
>JAVCKT010014628.1:0-17911 GCA_032273925.1 Rhynchotus rufescens
TCATCTCTATTTTTGTTTACATTCCATTATAAAATGGCAGTGAAAAAGATACAGTATTTAAAAAGCAAGGCAGAGGTGGACTGGGCATGTCCTAGACCTTGCAGTGTCTCAAAAAAATATCTTGTGCAGGATTTTATGTGAGGATTTCAGTCTGCACTTCATCTGCTTCTGTTTTGTCTCTTTCTCCATTTACCAATGGAGAGAGTGATAGGAATGGAATCTGATGGCTTGTCAAGACTTCTCATCAGTTAAATTAGCATATTCATTTTTTGATAAAATGTTATATGCTGAACCAATAATATGCTGAACCAAATTTTGTTCCTTTTCCCTGTGAATTCACTTCTGTATTTGATTTTTTCAGAAATAAATCTCTAATCCTGTTTCTCTGTTTGCTTCTGGGTTGTGTGCATGTGTGTGTCTGTATGTGGGCACACCTGGGTGATGGTCTCTCATCTCTTCCACTTCACACTGTTCACTAAATGCATTTCAGTCGTTTCTTAAAGAGAAAAAAAAAGGTCCATCAGTTTACAGTAGTGGCTTTGTTAGTACTTACACAAGAGTCAAGTGCATAGATTGGCCTTTTTTATTTTGGAGTGGGGAGTTATTTAGTTTCTGTTTTTATGTATGTGTTTACAGGATGTTCTAGTGTTCATCATGTTAAAACTTCACTGATGGGAAATATTACGAGCTTTGCATATTCCAAAGGGAAGGAGCCTGGAGTCTGTATTCCCAGGGTCATTGCAGTTCCATACTTAAAATGTCCCTGTGAGAAAGCGAGAAACTCTCCAGAGTGCTGCTGCTCCGGCGTGTGGCCGGCGCGTCGGCTGCAGCAGCAGCAGCAGAGTTGGGGCAGCAGCGGCGGCCGCTCGGGGCCGGCGCCGCAGAGCTTCCGAGGCGGCCCGTGCGGCTGCGGTTCGGCTGCCTCTGCCCTGAGCGGCCCCAGGCTCTCCGGCATCTCCCCCTTCAGCCACTCAGAAATCGTAGCAGAGTAAAACAGTAGTCCTCGATAGATTCTGAGAAACAATTTGAGAGATTCTGAGAACATATACGAGTATGCAAAGAAGTTCTTGGACCTGGGAAAGTGGTTCCACCAAGCGCAGAAATTGCTCCATCAGTTACAGGGCAAACGCTGGAGTGGCAGGCAAGAACTGTGTGGTCATAAATGTAATCTCCAGACAAAAAGGGGAGTAAAACATGGAACAATAGATATGATCTCTGATGTAAAAGATTGTGAGATCTTTTATTTCCTGAAGTATTAGAAGCTAACCAACACATGTTATAAAAATGGTTTTATATTAATCTAACCTTGCATTCTTAAAATACTGATGGCAGTATTGATTACTGGGTCATAAATAGTCTGGATTGAAATGTAGCAAAAAACTGATGTATTAGAAGTATATTTTTAAATAAAAACCTCTGGGATAAGAAATTGTGAATATAACTTAAAAGAAAAGTTAACTTTGCAGTTAGAATACAGAGATGTAGCACTACAAATCTAGGTCACAGTAGTGACTACATTTTTTTTTTTTACTTTCCCGTCTAATGGAGTACAGCCAAGTGAGTTAATTTATTTTTGGCTTTAAGAAAAAAAAAAAAAAGTAGGAAAGAACACTTGCTAATTTGTGAAGAAATAGTGGAAATAGTGTTACCCTCAGAAGAGGCCTTTAGTTGTCTTTCATACCGAAAGAGCTAGAAAAAATACTGCAGCAACCATTACAGTTTATGAAAGCTTTCTTTAAAAAAGAATTTGAATTGATGGAGATTGAGAGGAAAGTCCTCATATTTCAGTCATGTTTGGTCTCGCTTTCACTTTCAGGTCTTCATTGGGACAGCCATGAAGCAAATGCAGGACCAGACAAACATTAACTTATTAAATCTAGTCTAACAGAAGCATATGGATTTTGACAAGTTTTACTTCTTTTTAAGAAAAGAAGTGCTAGCTTTGAGGAGACCTTTTCTGGTAACCATTTAGCTAATAAATAATGATTTGTGTGTGTGAAATACTACTTTTGCTGTTTGTATGTACTTGTCTGTTAGTAGGATGAATTGACTAGATTAAAAGGATGTGTAAATGGTACAGCCTCGTAATTGGAGGGGAGAGGCCAATGAGAAATTCTAATGATGGCTCTATGGTTACTTTCCTGCTTTTATAATCTGATTTAAAGTGACCATAATTTCTAGACTCTAGAAGGAAAAGTTGCCAATAACTGATAAGTAACATTTCTTCCCACAAATGTGATGTATAAAGTATTGTTATATCTTGGCAACCAAGGTAATTTGGGCTTAAAAGCAAAGGAATTTCAGGAAAACCTTGAGATGTCAAAGTATTAGTGTTACACTGCATTAAGTCTTTTGTTTAAATGCTTAAAGTGCATGTAATTTCGGTTGCCTTTCTGATTCCTGCCTTCAAAATTCAGTAGTATCTTTAAGTCTTCTGCATTGATTTGCTTGCTGGGATTTGCAAGTGTGACAAAGTCAGGCTAAATAGTCCATATGATGCATTTATGCTATGTGTTCTCCTGGGAAATTACGGAACGTAACCTGCCAAAATGAGGCAAAACAAACGTGATTTCCAGACTCGGAGTTTGAAAAATGTAATTGTGTCCATCATAGCGGAGGCTGCTTAGCATTCCTCCTCTGCTTCTCAGCGGGAAGCTAAGAGCTTTCTAGATGTATAATTTAAAATTTTGAATAAGAAAAAGAGAAAACACTGGTTGAAAGTTAGTAAATGTGTTTCTTTTAATTGCGGGAGTAATGGAGTAAATTGGAGCAATGCCCTGACAGGAAATGTGGTGAAAATGATAATCTGACAATCTTGAATTCAATCAGTATTTTTATATAACTTGTAGTAACAAAGAGTATGATACTGCTAAATACAGCTTATTTAGAATATCACAGGTTTTGTATATGCTGCATAGGAGGAGAATTTTGCCTGTATTTTTTTTTTCCTAAAAGAAGGCATGTTTTGTATAGCTTTTTTCTTAGTCTGTTTGGTTAGACTGTGGCCAAATGATGTGTTTTCTTACGGTTTGTTTCAGTGTATTTTTACAGTATATTCAGTACAGTTTGTTTCATATATTTTTACCAATCTCCAGCCTTCTCCTGTTGGTGGTTGCCCTCCAGAGCAAGCCCGCCGAGCGGTCCGGGTTGGTGAGGGAAGCGCCCTGAGCCCTGCGCTGCGCTCAGGCTGCCCCGGCTGCGGGCTCGCCACGCAGCATCAGTCCTAAAGGACTGACTGACCTTAGGAACAGAAAAGAAAGGAAGTGGCACAACCCGGGAATCCTCCCAACAGCTCACCAGCCTGCACCGTAGCCCTTGTGGGTGCTGTTGCACAAAGGTGTTGCAAGGTTAATTAAAAGCAGGAGCCTCACCAAGGGGGCATGAGCTGTAGTTCAGTCAGGACAAGATCCAGAGCAAGAGAAGGTGGTTTTTGCAGGAGAAGCGCTGCTGGCCTGTGCCACGATGCCCCCGCTTGCCCTCTGGCCCTGGCAGCTTCAGGGAAGGAGTTTTTGCACCCCTCTAAATCAGCTGGTAATGGGCAAAGTGACAGTGTAGGTTACTCCAGCTTTAAGGGCAGTGAAAGAGCCATGTGTGGTGAAACCCGCAGCACATGATTTAGAAAGGGGGGAAAAAAGAAAACGACAGAAAAACTTCTTTCACTATTTGCCTTCAGAAAAAGATCTCAGATAAATTATTTTTGTAGATTGCAAATTGAAAGAAGGCTGATTTTTAGACAGTTCACACCTGTTGTTTAAACTGTCGTCTTCAGTCATTAAAAGCTAGAAGCTCCCTTTTGGCAGTAAAAATGAATACTGCTTTGTGCAGGAACTCCTTGAGCCCCTTCCTGTCCTGTTTGCCATGGCATCTTTGTATTTGCTGATGTTAAATGGCTTTACCAGACTTCAGGCTAACTATATGAACTAGTTATGTATAAGGTAGGCAGTTATTCTCCCTTTTGTTAAAAGTGGACCCAAAATTAATGAATTACAGAAAGTTATACTTTGGAGGGCTTCTTCATGCAGGTTTTAATTATGGAACTGATCCCAAGATACAGTACACTGCAAGATACACTCCTGGGAAGAAACTATCTTCTTGCATATATTGAAGCTTTATAGTTCTTGCAGCTATATGAGATTTTTTTTTTCAATAAATGCTTTTTTTAAGGTAAATCTATCAATTTGTTTTGATAGAAAATAGCATTTGAGTGTGCATTAATATGCAAGTTCAGCAGGAGACAGGCATGAGGCTGTTTTCCTGTTTGAAGAAGTGGTATCATTTAACCTTAAATCCATTCTGTGTGTGTGTGTGTATGCATATAATTGTAACAGAAGTAAAACAGTTTATTCAGCTGTGTCATATGCTATGAAAGTAGCAAATTATAAGACTGCTTTTGTTTATTAACACATTTGAATGCTAATTGCTTTTCCCTTCATTTGTGTTCGCTCTCTGAAAAGCAGTTCTTTGCAGTGAATGGAAGGGAGCAAGGAAGCACCATTGCTCTTCATCCTGCAGGTTTTCTTCTGTGTCAGAAAAGAATTCTAAAGTTCACTATAAATCTTCTATTTGCTAATATGTACTTTTATCTTTTTAGCTTTCTGTCATTTAGTTTGTTTTTGTTGGGAAGCTGCTTATAACTTCGTTTCAATGGTCTGCTTTGATTTCTCAGAGCATCAGAGAGCCAGAAAGGAGCTGGAGGGAAGAAGACTCCAATGTTGTGTGGTCAGTATCCCACTAAAAGTGAGGGGAAAGAGCTGAAGATAGTGGTACAGCCAGAAACCCAACACAGGGCTCGTTACCTGACCGAAGGCAGCCGAGGCTCGGTGAAAGACCGGACACAGCAAGGTTTTCCAACTGTAAAGGTAGGCCATTTAGTAACAGCTGATGCAGCACTCCTTTCCAATAGATGCTTTAGTAGAATGGGAACTGCTTCGGTATAAATAAGGCCAGTAGTTCCCAGTTTTAGATGGAAGAGAGGAGACTTTTCAGTCTCTTCATGTACAAAGAAATCAGTTTTTATCATGAAATAACAGAAAGCAGGAATGTTTATGTCAAGGCAAAGATTGTATCTTCTGTGGTGCCTGTTTTGGCCTGGCGTGGGTTCCTGCACGGGCTCCAGTTTGCTCAGGCTGTGCTTGTTTGGCAAGGAGCACCTCCTTGCAAGAGCACGTCTTTGAGCACGTGTCTCCTCAGCAGTGTCTCCCTTGGTCTCCTCCAGCATCTCCCCACATGTCCTGTCACGTGTCTCCCTACGTGTCTCCTCTGCAGCAGCCGCTGCCCTCTCTTGATGCCCCTGCCTGCTCCGAGCTCCTTGTGTGCCCCTCTGGGTTTTGGCACGCCGTGGAGCGCTCCCGCTGCGTTTGGAGCTGGCTGCAACGCTTGTGCTGGGCACACGCCAGCTCATGGGCTCCTCCTGCACGGGGCCCCCCGCTGCCTCCCGCTGCCGAAACCCAAATGTTGATGCCCAGAACAGCGTTGATGTGTGGGCTGTATTTGAGCTGTTAGGGAGCTCGTATGCAAACACAGAACTCAGTACGAAGGAATATAATGAAGAAACCGGACTTCTAGATAACTGTCTTACATATAGGAAAGGTTAAAAACCTTTTCCTCTCATTTTCTTAGTTAGGCCACTTTGTGAAAGCAACAAAGCAGTTCTTGATAACAACTAATATACCAGGTCCACAAAGAAATGTCTAATTATTGTACAGGCCTTAATTATTGTACAGACCTTAATCTCTGTGCTGACTGCAGCTGGCAAAAGCGCTGTATAAACATATGTCTTTAAAGCCCAATGTGACTGTGTTGCAAGCATCTCCATCGCTTTATCCAGTCTTCATGAGCAATGCGGAAAACCAGTAAAGTTTCATAAGAAAAGAATCCATTCATATGCCTGTGTTGCTATGGCGATGCAGTGCTCATTTATGTGGATTTTCTTAATAGGCCTTTGTTCAGCTGAACTTCCTTTTATTTCCTCTCCCAGCTACCCATCAGCACCCGACAGTGAAAATTCTCTGTTCGGAGGAGTCTCATGTTACTGAACTTCGGGAAGCTCAAGCTTGCTTTACCAGTAGGCAAGGCGGTTCATACCCTGCCTACCTAAGCCTGGCAGGGTTGGACAGTCATCATGAGTCAAGGGCTCTTCAGCGAATGTGAAGGAGGGGGAAAGATACATAAAGAACGGGGGTTTTGTGTGTTGAATGAGTGTAAATTGCTGCTAGTTCAGTAGAGATTGTGCCCGGTCTTTTCCCATAGCGCCTGAGGCAGCAGGACGAGAAGCAGCTTCTGTGGTCCTTGTTAGAAGAACAGTAGGCTGTCTCTTTGAATGATGTATAAGCTCTGTGAACACAAATGTATGTGAATGAAGTGCATGGACATATACATGTGGAGAACAGCAAGGGACCAGAGACCTTCTATATTTGCATTACCTATAGGAGGGGGATGCACCTTTTGTAGAAGTTGATGTATAGATATAGGTGCTCATTGCATCAGGTCCTTCTGACCTCCTGGTGAAGCGGAGCTCATCTCTCTCTAGTATTTTCTAAATTAAATGGTCTCTTGCTTGTTTGCTGTCTCTTGGCTTTTGAGACCTCTGGCATGACCTATACTTGTCAGCCCGTGGTTTGCAATGGGAGCCTGTGGTAGGCCATCTGTAACGGTCATGATGCAGCTACCTGCTGGGAGAAGACTTCTTTCTTTGGCAGGTGAGGAGGATAATGGCAAGATCAAATACATATATATATACATGTATATATATGTATATATTATATATATATGTATATGATCTTGCCATTATCTGCTGATTTTTACAACTGCCTGAGCACTCTGGAACTCCTGGTTTACTTCATGACCTCTTTCATTTCTCTGTCAGAGGCTTCTCAATAACTGAACAGACATTGCTGACCGGTTGAAATAATCTTTTTTTCTTTTTTTTTCCCCTGCTTTGTTTTAGCTGGAAGGTCACAATGAGCCAGTTGTGCTGCAGGTTTTTGTGGGCAATGACTCTGGCCGAGTGAAACCACACGGCTTTTACCAGGCCTGCAGAGTAACTGGAAGAAACACAACTCCCTGTAAAGAAGTAGATATCGAGGGGACTACCGTTATTGAGGTCGGACTTGATCCTAGCAACAATATGACACTTGCGTAAGTAATTCCTGCTTGTTTGTTTGTTTGTATATGTGTTTTCATTTACTACCCTATTTTCAGAAACTGATTTTTAGGTTAGTGAAGATGATGGTATGTTAACAGTTGAATGCTGAAGAGTTGAAAATCTTGGCACACACCAAGCATGTAGTTCAGCTGCATGTATAAGAAAAACTTCTAAACTCCATTCTCAGTTTTTATTATACTTAATTTGGCAGCGTGAAAGTCCATTCTCCATAAATTAGAAATCAGACAGTCTCTATGTTTTTTGGTTGTAGTGCCTGCAATCCCGTTAAAGCTGCAATATTTTTATTTCTTAACATTTTTAGGGAAAAAAGAAAAATCCCACGTGCATGTGATGGATTTCTTTCCAAAGGCCAGCCCTGCGCTGTGCCCTGGCCCTGGCCAAAGTAGTCCTTGCGTTTCCGTACGCAGGACCATACATAGGTGTGGCACATCTATTGCTGGCCTCCCCCAAGCTCCACTGCTTTCTTCTACTACAACTTTAAATGAATGCAGATTATCTTGTAATAAAATCCTACAGACCCAGAACTAGATGCAGGAATGGGAGAATCAAGATCTGTGGTGATAAACTGAATTAAGTTTCCTGTTTTATGCATAGTGCTTAACATTATTCCTTCCTCCTATGATTCAGCATCCCAGTTAAGAAGGGTACATTGAAAATAGAGCTGCACAGTGAGAAAGTTTATATAGTGATTTCATTTAAATCAAAAATCTCAGAATATTTCAGTAATTACTTTGTTACAAGATTTGTTTTTTAAAGATACAAAATTTATAAATCTCCATATATTGGTAAACTCTGTTTTTTTCTTGCTTTTTTTTGAAGTCATATTAGGCCACTGACCCTGGTGTTGTGTGTTGTTAGGGTTGATTGCGTGGGAATACTGAAGCTGAGAAATGCTGATGTTGAAGCCCGGATAGGGATTGCTGGTTCCAAGAAAAAAAGCACACGTGCCAGGCTGGTGTTTCGCGTTAACATCCCTCGCAAAGATGGTTCAACTTTGACTCTTCAGACACCTTCCTCCCCGATTTTGTGCAGTAAGTAACACGCTTTCCAGACAACTTTTCAAAGTTGCTGCAATTAGAGGATTCTGGAGTTTAATATGACTGAAATCAAATACCTTATAAAAAAGAAGCAATATTAATCTATGAATATTTCAGAGTAGCCATGGATGAGGTCTCTTTTTAATGGAGGGTTTAAAAATTGCTGTTAAAATGTTGGTTAGTCGAATCAAATACTCACATTAAACAGTGTGGCACTGTGAAAGCTCAGAGTTTATGATGGTTGCTTTGAACTTGAACTTTTGATGCAGATTTTAATCTCTTTTGTATTGTCATTTTCCCCATTCAGCTTTCAGAGGTGGCAGTGCCTTGTTAGAAGCTGATAGCCATGGCTTTCTGCAGCTTTGACAGCTCATTGGGCCACGGAACAGATCAGTTCTGGTTCAATGCAAAAATGAATCTTTTTGTAGATATAATTTAAAATGCCTGATTTAACACTGCCCTGCACAGATCCCTGCTCTATTTATGTTGCACTGAACACCACAGAAAATGGAATCAGAGACCACTGCATCAGAGGCTGTCCTCTGTGCGGAGAGCCAAGCCCAGAGGTGGCTAATGGCACAGGACCCTGCACCCTGATCTACCCTTCACTTGGGGAAAGAAGAAGCTGGGAAACATTCCCTATTTTTTTGGCAAAGGAGACTTATCTTCTCCATTGAATTTCTGTCTTTTATGATTTTCAAAATAAGGAGGAAATTCAATATAGCTCACTACTGACTTCCAGTTGTGGGGATTTCTATGCATCTGTCCAAGAGAAAAGATAAGGAAATGATGAACACAGGCAGCAAAGAAACAGACTGGAAGTGGAGGTGACTGAAAAGGTGTCAGGGTCCCCACGCGACCCCAGCAGTGCGAGTGCTCCTGTTGGGCACGTGGGAAACAGCCCGGCTGTCGCTCCGGCACTGGAGTCTCCCAGAGAATCCCTCGTGCAAGAGCAGCGTGGAAAGGCAGCGAAGCTTGGACCATGTCCAGACAAGGGCCGTTGCTGAGCACAGAAGGCCTCTGCTGCTCTCTTCAGACATGTTTCCTTGCTTTAGGCCGTGGGGTGCTTTTCCAGCAGCTTTAACTTGAGGCATTCTGGCATTCCTGGCCTCCTTTTTTTTTTTTTTTTTATTTTTTTTTGACTCCTTCCCCTGCAGAGGAATTTTTTTTTTTTAATCCTCCCCAGGGTTTTAAGAAGTGGAGTAATTACCCATTACCCATTTTGTGCATTTACGTTGTTGGAAAACATGTATGTACATTTGCTAGAAATGTTTAGGTTAGCTGATTTACATAGATTTACATATTCCACTTATCAGTGTGGGTTTATCATGTGCTTTAAAACTTGTGATGCTGTCAATATATTCCTGGAACTAAATATATTCCTGGAACTAAAGGAAACACATCAGTGGATGCAGATCCTTGATTTAAGGTTTACGATTTTGAATAGGCTTTGTTAGCAAACCTAAAGCAATTACACTTTCCAGAAGTTCATGTGCTCCAGCATATTTTCCAACTGCATAGCTGTTGCCCAGGAACCAGTTCAGCAGTTTGCAGAAAAATGGACTTTTCTGAAAGGTCCTTAAATAATTTGGAAAGTTACAGTCCACTTGCTTGTTCAGAGGGAGCCTAGGGAGTTCTCTTGTTAAACAGCCAAGGCAGGCCACGTGAGTCCAGAATTTAAGAACCAACTTATGCCGCTAGGATTTTAATGTGAACAGAAAAGATTGTTGAAAATCCTTCATTAGAAACTGGAATTATCGGTGGAATATTTGGCTCTGCAAAGTTAATTCTTCTTGCATAAGCCGAAAAGTTCTCAAATGTAAAACTATACTGACAGCATGGGATTTACTCTTGTTACATATATGGCTTTTGCATAGTGGGGAAATAAGCCCCATGAGGATGTTTTCGTCAAGCTAAGCTTGCAGCTTGAACACATGCTTCAGAGAACAAGTTTGGGTCTGTGGATTTGCTTATGAACTCCACGTATGTTTTCTAAGAAGTCGTAATGTTTAGCAAGGAAATAATAGAAATAGTTATTTCTTGAGCGTTGTGATGGGTCATGTAATAAAGGAAGAAGTTTAGGCATTTTCTTCTCTCCTTTTAATCCTGTGAAAGTTCTTCTCTTTGGAGATATTAATATTTCTTTGATTTCAAACTATGTTTTGTTTTGTTTTTCCTATTACAGCCCAACCAGCAGGAGTTCCAGAGATCCTAAAGAAAAGTCTGCACAGTTGTTCAGTGAAGGGTGAAGAGGAAGTTTTCCTGATTGGCAAAAACTTTCTAAAGGGAACAAAAGTGATTTTCCAAGAGAATGTGTCTGGTCAGTGAAAGCAACCATGATTTGGGATGATAAAAACAATGTTTGTTTAAAATTGCATTGCTATATATGCTATATGCTAAAGATGCTATATATGCATGTGCAATAAATTATGTTTCTTGACTTTCATTTAGATGAAAATTCTTGGAAGGCAGAAGCTGAAATAGACATGGAATTATTTCATCAGGTATTTCTATTTCTTTTTTGTTATTAATATTTTGTCCTCTATAAACATCTGCAAGACTGCCTCTTAACATCATCGAGGCAGACTTTGATTTTTATCATTGTCTTGACAAGGGTGGGCCAGGAGCAGTGGCTTATTACACATCAAATGCAAAGTGCATCCTCGGGGAAACTGACTACAGAGAGATTTCACTTGCTCTCTGAAAATGCCATGCAGGGCTCGTATTGATTAAGGCTGAAAAAGATACAAAATAGTTCTATTTTCAGTTAGTAATATGAGTAGGGAAAAATATCTTCCTGTCTTTGAAGAAAACAAAAAATTATGTTTTTAAGCACAACAGCATATTAACTGTATCACTTTTGTGATACTTTTGCTGATGGAATTATGCCTAAATTTAACCTTCCTCATCTTCTGTACTTAACTGAATAATAACTTCTAAGCCAGTAAATTATTTGTGTTACTGTTCTCTGTAATCTTTGTCAGCTCACAAGAAGCAAGACTGCCCTGAAAAAAAATGAACTGTTACAGAGGCTTAGAAAGATTTTTACTTTTATTTCTTAGCCCAGGAGCTGCACTGTACTGAGTAAAAGTATTATTATGAACTTCCTGATTTATGCTGTGTCGGACTGTAGTGGAGATTCTCTTTGTAAAGAGAATGTAGTAAGCCTTTCCCTCTGAGCTGGCATGCGGTGCCTTTCACTTGGGAATTAGGAATCAGGTTGATTGTCTTTTCTTCAAGTGCGTTTTTATACGTAGTGTCCCTTTTCTTCAAATCTTCTTTACACAATGGTTATCATTTAGTACCTAATCTGAAACTGAGATACCGCTGTGGGAGTGTTGGGTTTGGACTTGGAAAGCAAGGCTTAATATCATTTAGATTAGGTATCATTAGATTACTGAGTGGAAATACATTGTTTGTAAATCATATTCTTTATACCTGGCTGAATTTCTGACAGTATTTGATGTTTTTTCCAACAAATTTGTTTATTCTTTTTGACACAGCTTAGAGTTAAATCAGCCTATGCATAGCATGAAACTGCATCCTTCGTCTCAAGGTTCACCTTAAATACAAAGATCTGATTAGGCAGAACAGTAAAATCTCTGCTTCCATCAGAATTTTGCTTCATAGTCTGATTTCAGTTCAGTAAAGGCTTAAGTTAATGTTAAAGGTGCTATACTTCGTATGTTTTTCCTACTTATACTTGCCAGTGAAACTGTAAACTGAAAGTAAACATCATATAAACAGAATACTTTCATGTTTCTTCTAGCTCAAATTAGTTAAATTTGCTTCACTGAAAATATAACTTGATCACATTCTCCTAATATTTTTTTTCTTTTTACCATCTTATTTTTCTCCTAATGGGTGTAGCTATAATTAAGACTTGAACCAATGTGGATTCTTTTGTTCTTGCAATGCAGAATCACCTTATTGTGAAGGTGCCACCATATCATGACCAGCAAATAACCTCAGCTGTTTCTGTGGGAATATATGTGGTGACCAACGCTGGAAGATCCCATGATGTGCAACCATTTACATACACTCCAGATACATGTACGTAAAATAAAGTTGCAGAAAGGAATGGACAGTTTTACCTGCTAAGCATCTCCTTTCTGTTGCACAGTGTTTAATCCATACAGCAGAAATATTAAGTAATGCGGGAAATGAACTTCTCCAGTTGGTGAGATTTGATCTGTTAAATAATGAAATCTGAGCACTTGGGTTTTTTTCTGCACATGGAAGTAGTTTAAATTTAAGCTGCATGCAGGCAGCTGATTTCATATAGTAGCATCCATTGAGAGCAAAACGTTCAAACTGGAGCTGATTAGAAAAAGTAGACATGCAGGGCACCAAATGCAACAAGAAAGGAAATATCCTAAGAAATGCTGAAGCTTTACCATTTCTTCATGTATATCACAGTCCACATTACAATTGTTCCCTGCCTTTTCCATTTTTAGAAGTAAAATAAACTGGAGGCCTTAGTATCTATACAGACTACAACTAAGTGATGTTCCTAGAGCATTTAATATAATCTACAACAATTTTAAGAGCAGATTAAATACTGTGCTTTTTCTGTGTAAAAGAGCACTCATTTTGCGTAACTGCAGCAAACTGGAAGTGTGGATATTGCAAACAGCACAGGCAGTCTTTTAAAAAAGTACATCTGTACAACTTTGCATGAGACCTTTGTACTAAAATTAGGTAGGAACAGCTGCTTTTAGTTCTAGTCTTATGTGTACAGGATTTTGTTTTCAGAAGTGCTTCAGCTTAACCTATTCAAAGCTGTTTGCTGTTAGTTTGCACACGTACTAGCCAATATCCACTGACTAGATTTTGCAGTGGTCAGGAAATTGTCATTTAATATCTTCCTTGATTCAGTTTAAGTTCCTTATTTAAACAGTTTAGAGCTTTTCATTCCATACAGTAGTCCCTCTTATCCAGAGGAAGTGAGCTGAGGTTTTTGATAGTCCTTAGGGTATTTCTGGAATGTGTAGCAGTAGTGCCATCTTCCCTCATGAAATACAACATCCATGTTCATCCATACCTAGGAAACTGGCTTATTTATGGAAGCAGCAGCAAAAGCCTATGTGTGTTTCCATCTCCCTGGAAGTAAATTGGAAAAAAAAAGAGGATTTTTTGATGATGATTTTGGGTTCTATAGACTGTTTTGTCTCCAGGCTGAATGCAATCTAAAGTTCACCTAGCAACCACATCAGCTTTACATTTCATTTCAAATCTATTCCTCATTTCATACTCCATAGAAGCTTTTTTAAACAGTAGGAGAATGTATCAGCTGGCTGTAAAATTCCTCCTTCTTTAGGGTATAAATAATACATTGGAAGGAAAAATCATCTCACTTTTTTTTTCCATCCTTTTTGTATTTAACTACATGATCTCTGCTTTATTTTGGCATCAAGAAATCTCTTAATGGAAGATGCCAGCTCTGGCAATATTTCCCTGTAGGGATTTTCAGGAAAATCGGAAGTTCATAGTCGAGGCTTCAGCTGAGACATATTTCTAAATGTAACCTCCAGCTTCCTTGGAAGTCTCTCTGCCTTTCTTTCAAAGCCATGTGCTAAAGAGCTTCATCTCCACTTTTCAATTGGTGTATGTTTATAATGCTTTTAACCTAGATAAAGAGAATTAACCCATTCAGAATATTTTCCAGATTTTTTATAACCTTAAGGAGATTGTATGAAAGGTCAGGTTTTGGTCTCATCAACGTAGAGACTTCCTCTTGAGAGTTCTGTTTGCATCAAGCTGTGCTATAAAATAAATAATGAAAAATAAAAGAACAGAACTGTAGTTTGCATAAAAAACACTCTGCATGCAGGCTTCTGAAGAAGAAACAGCAATTATTTACAAAATATAACTGTGATTCCTTGAGATACGCATGTATTGCTGTACAACAAGTAGTCTTTTGCCCTAACACGGAGCCCAGCTACAGGCAGCTGGGCGCAGAGGAGCTGAGGTCTGGCTAGCTGCAGCCACTCCTTGCCTAGAGCAAAACGTGGAGTACGAGGTGCCTCCATATGGTGTACGCTGTGCATGGGGCAGCAGATGGTTTAGACCACTAAGAAACTGAACTGAAGTGCTCTAGTGGGTGCCCAGTCCCGAGCAGAATGTTTTTGAACACCACAGGATGTCTGTGGATTTCCAAGAACTCAGTAAGTAACAGTTTTGCTTTGCTCGCTTGCTATTGTCATGTAAGGAAGCTTTCAATGTATTTTTGCCTTAACAGCTGGTACTCTGAATGTTAATGTGAAGAAGGAAATCTCCAGCCCAGCCCAACATTGTTGTTTTGAAGAGGCTATAAAAGGTACTAAATTGATTCTTATCAATTTAGTGAATAATTCAACTATAAATTCCTGACCAAATTTTGCAGGAATAAATCAGAGGTCCTGTGCAGATAAGTATGTGACTGTATAATCTGACAATAGTCTTACAGTGAGGCCTGTTTTCTGATTCTGAATACTTCACTTTGCAACTGTATATGTTAACATGGGATAGTATAGAACAAAAACTTCTCAAAAATAATTAAACAACCAGTCATTTACATTTACTTTCTTCAATGTATTCCCCCTACCCCAACCATTCTGTCCATGTGCAAGGTTTGTCATTTTGGCCTAAGGGAGCAAGCTTTTGGTTTACTTGGCTTTGAAGCATGAGCTGAATTAAACCTTCCTATATTGGAATAAAGTATAGGAAGGAAGAGTTTCTTAGCCGATTGTTAAAACTGTGATAGTATGCAAAAAGTTATTGGAAATTTCCAAAACCTGGTGAAAGCAGCTTCAAAGGTAAGCAGATTAACAGTGTGATCACAGGTTTGATAGGAATCCACAGCTTCAGGTTAAAATTATGAAGCTCATGTTTAAAGTTAATAGCTCTGCTCTGGGCCTGAGCAGTGAATAAACCTTGATATAAACCTTGATATACCATAACAACAGGACAGGGAAGATGATCCAAGATATGAGGAATTCAAGCCTGCAGAGAATGCTTGAGCAGAAATTTGGAAAAAAGATTTAGGACAATGAAACAAGCTGATAAAAATACTGTAAAGATTTCATAGTAGATAAGATAAAAAAGACAAGGATGATAACAGACATACCAGAGCAAGCCTGATGTCTGTCTAGTCTCGCATGCAGCCTTCCCCCATGGAAGGTACCAGATTGTTCCTGAAGAACTTACCCAGGCATGCTGCATTAGGCGGATAGGAGTTAATGTTCTGTTGTTATTGGTCCATGGCCTCATATTTAAATTGGTAGAAGAAATGACGATGTATTTTCTTGTAGGGGTTCTCCTGCTAGCCAGCTCCTTTTTGGCTGTTCACTCCTCTGCCTGTTCTGCTGGAGGCTGAACAAGAACCTGAGGACAGGCAATTTTGTCAGCCGTATGCGGTGTCTGTGTACATCCCACCCCGTCCTTCCTCACTGCCCGGGAACGAGGAGGAGCAGGGCGGGATCCAGGGGGTCCTAGCTCCGTGCTGTTCTTTTTCACTGGGAATAAAATCCTGCAACTTGTGATTTTTTTCAAATGGCAGAATTTGCGACAAACCTGACTAAATTAGAATAAGCCAGAGCTGCCAGGCGCATGTAGTGCCAGGCACATGTAATGAATTAAAAGGCCTTTCTCTACTCATCAGAAGCAAATTTAATCTTTGTCTTGCATATCTGTGAATATTCCACGTTAAATCCTTTCTATTATAGCATCTATGTATATGGGGGGAAAAAAAAGAGAAAAAAAAAACCCACTGCTTCCCAAAACGATTTAAATTCAAGCTCTTGCGTACTTTGAAAGACTGTTGCAGATTTGACGTATGTCAGTGACAAGGTTCATTTCAAGACAGCAGGCTAGAATTCTAAAACTAAAATTTGAATTCTAAAATTCTAAAATTCTAACATTCAGATGGGTGAATGCAGGGAGCCATGCTTGCAGCCCCTCGCCTGAGGAAATGCCCTCCCTGCTACCATTCAAGTAATGTATAGCATTATTTTGAAATGGTTAATGTTGCTTTCAGTTTCCAGATTTTTGGGGAGAAGTAGGAAAGAGGATCTACATGCCTTAATTCAGGATTTCTGAAGAGCTGTTACCTGTCAGATGAATTACAAAACAAACATAACAAATGACCACAACAAAGTGTTTCTTTGCATTGAAACTACTCTCATTTCTTTCTACTGTCCTTCATTTTTCTAACCTTCTAACCAAACATGCCACTGAGAACTAACATACTGTTGCGAGCATCTAATCTGTATACCTTTGGAATCCCTTAAATTATTTATATATTATATTTTCATCATTTCTGATGAACACAGAATGATTAAGCACATAACAGACGCTTGTAAATTGTGACTTTACAGTATAGAAAAATACATAGCTCTATTTAAATAAAGTGTATGAAGAGCCGTTTTGAAGTAAACTTATTTTACTTTAAAACTACTTTAGAAATCTTGTTTCAATCTAGTTGCAGTCCCTGCCAAGCGCTCAGGTCATGTGGCTTATATTTTTGGAGCTATTCTAAACTGTAAGGTTTGGGAAGGAAGAGAGTTTGGTTGGCAGTTGACATACAGATGGCTGTGAATTTATTACCGAAGATGAAGTAACGTTTCAGCAGAGGACGTTTGGTTTTACATAGAATAGAATTACAAGAAGTATCACTGAGGATGTGGAATACTGTTGATGTAAATTTGCTCAACGATGGTTAAGCTCAATTTATTTCAGCAATATTTGATATCAAGAAAGGCCAGTTTATCATCAAAATCTCAGCTTAAGTAGTATTTTGAACATAGGTCAGAAAAAAAAAAAAAAGATTTTATTTCAAGAAGCCACATTCCTACTTGACAATGAAAAAAAAATACCAAAAGACACCAAAGACAAAACTAGATCTTGCTCACCTATCATATTAGAGAGCTGTTATTTAGATTTAATCTTTTTTTTTTTTGATGAGTCCTTCAACAGAAAAACAAAATGATTGCTTTATGAGCCCTTAGTTCATGTGCTTGTTGGAAAATGGACTTCATTTTTTTCTTCACACTGAAATATTATAATTGCACTGAGTTTGAAATTTGTTAATTTGGAAACAGTATATTAAGCTTTTGCATTTAGGCAGTCTGTGGATGGCTGTCCTGTTCTAGAAAGATGTGACATAAATGAAAGGCAGAAGTATAGTATTACAATTAATATTAAAAGAAATTTTTTGAAGGTTTCAGTTGTTCTCCAGAATGATTCCAAATTGTTTGAAAATGTTTGCAGTGGTCCCCATTTTAGGATCTGGTATGAGCACAAGAACACTTATAGAAGAGCTGAAAATTTATGGTTGGAAGTATTAGAAACAATTAGAAATTGTAAAATGATCACCAACAATTCGCCTTTCTTTTTTGTATTTGAATCTGCAGCAGTGAAAGCGACTGGTTGTAACCTGGAAAAGGTAAATATTCTTCCTAGTGCCTTGATAACTCCACTCATGCCAAGCAGTATGATTAAGAATGAAGATGTGGCTCCAATGGAAGTAAGCGCAGAGAAGAGATCCCCCCCTGTGTTCAAGGTAAGTTTGGCTGTGACCCCAAGGTACTTGCTTGTAGTGCTCTTAGCTAGGCTTGGCCGTCAGATCAGAATGGCTGAGGTTGGGGGGGACCTCTGGAGATCATCTAGTCCCACCCCTGCTCCAGCAGGGACACCCAGAGCACGAGGCACGGGGTGGCATCTGGATGAG